>SJYW01004663.1:204153-277463 GCA_006410735.1 Raphicerus campestris | reverse complement strand
TCTATGGGGTTGCACAGAGTCGCACACGACTGAAGCGACTTAGCAGCAGCAGCAACAATGATGAGGCACACATATGGATCTTTATAGATGAGTTGTTTTGATTCTCACCTTAAGTCACATTAATGCTAGTTAAATCTTCCTTTTTGCATCTGAGTTACGTGAAACCCAATGATGACATCACTTTCAATAAGTTTTTAAAATTTAATTTGCAATGTTTGAAAGTTTTTACATACAAATGAAAAGGAAAATAAGGGAATAACAGAATTTATACTTAAGTAAAATCATTGTTTTTTGGAGCTTGGAGAGATAGATATTGTATACCCTAAACAAGTGAATTAAATAACTAATTTAATATAAAGTCAGACTTAATAAGAGCTTTTAATGAAAAGTTCTATAAGTAGATCTTTATTGATTTGATAATAATACGGGTAATTTTTTTTTAACCTGCCAGCACCTACCAAAACCTTTCCTTCCGTTAATACCCCAAACATGTTTGCTACTTAAAACAGAGAAACAAGTTATCCAGAAAATCAGGCTGTCATTTTTCTTCATTAGCCCTTTGGTCTGGCTGTATTTGGAGAAGTTGATTCCCCCCATCATGTGGGCGAAAGTGACTGTTTGGAGAAGCAGAGGTTTACTCATTTAATTTATTTCTCTGCCTTGCTCTGGTTGTCTGATCAGTCTTGTTACTGAAAAGGAACAGTACTCTTGCCTCCATGTAGAAGCACCTCACCATACAGGAAACGAAGGCAACAAAATTGATATTCCAGCTGTAATAACAAACCCAAGGGTTCCACCTTGGAGGGAAGCGTGCTGGCGGGCTGCCCTCTTTCACACTTGCATTGCTTTCAGGCCAGATGCAAGCGTAATGCTCAGGTGAACAAGGCTGCTGAGGCTGCTTGGGGCGACACGGTCTGTCTGTCTGCCTTTCCCCAGGTTTTGTTCTTATTTTCTTGTTATTTAGTCAGTTAAGTAGCGTCTGACTCTTATGTGACCCCATGGACTGTATGTAGCCCATTGCTTTGAGCCAGATCCACAGGTGAGATGAATCTCCTGTCCCAGATGGCAGCTACCCAGAGCACTGCAGCCTAGGGAGCACTCTTTACTGTGCTGCTTGGGAAGCATGGAAGGAAAACTGGCACCTTTTTTTCTGAATTAGAACCTGAAATGCCACTCACATAACAAATTATTGAATACGTGCTATGCAACTGGTACTATGACCTTACGATTTTAAAACCTACTAGAAAGGGAGACATTCTAGGAATGGCGGGGGGGGGGGATTTGTTCTTTCAGTGTATTTTTGGGTTTGAGATTACTGTCCTTTGCCAGCCTAGATAATTAAGGACAAAACCCCATTCTCACCTCTGCCTTACTTTTTGCAGTCAGGTAAAAGTCATTTTCCTTTTTCTTCATCAAATAGCTTTTATTGGAATTTGTCCTCATTTCATTGGCAGCAATGTAATGAAAGAGCCAATGTAGTGAGAAGAGCCGATCTGGGTGACTTGACCTTTTTCTCCTGACTATAATTTTCTGGTTTTATAAAGTTTTGACACTCGCACACGGAGTAACGGCTCTATTCATTTTAAACAATAACTTGTTTCATCTGGATTTAGTCAGGTGGAGATCCAGATCATGAGAGCTCTTGTGTCTGATAGATCATAGAATCAAAGACAAGCCTCCGTGAAATGGAAGCAGGACCCATGGCTGCTATGAAAATGGGCTCTCAATATTTTAGCTGCCTCTCTACCTCATTTTGTACTCCTCATCCTGCCTGCTCCATTTGCTGGAAAGTGAAAGTGAAAGTGAAGTCGTGTCCAGCTCTTTGCGACCCCATGGACTGTAGCCTATCAGGCTTCTCTGTCCATGGGATTTTCCAGGCAAGAGTGCTGGAGTGGATTGCCATTTCTTTTTCCAGGAGATCTTCCAGACCCAGGACTTGAACCCAGGTCTCCTGCATTGCAGGCAGATGCTTAACCATCTGAGCCACCAGGGAAGCTCTATTTGCTTGCTGCTGCTGCTAAGTCACTTCAGTCGTGTCCGACTCTGTGCGACCCCAGAGACGGCAGCCCACCAGGCTCCCCCATCCCTGGGATTCTCCAGGCAAGAACACTGGAGTGGGTTGCCATTTCCTTCTCCAATGCATGAAAGTGAAAAGTGAAAGTGAAGTTGCTCAGCCATGTCCGACTCCTAGTGACCCCATGGACTGCAGCCTACCAGGCTCCTCTGTCCATGGGATTTTCCAGGCAAAAGTACTGGAGTGGGGTGCCATTGCCTTCTATTTGCTTAGGTCTTCTCTAATTCTACCTCTGTCTTTTAGCCAGTTGTGAAAAGCATCATTTAATTCACATTGCATTCATTTCAGCCAGTTGTTACATTACACAAGTAACATTCCAATTAAACAAGCTCTCTGGCATTTCCAGAATATTTTACTGTGACATGTTAAGTGATAATGAGCATACTAATTGGGTCTAATTGAGTCTAGTGTGAAGAACAAAGGAAATGTTCACCCTTTCTTTGTTAATCAATAAACAAACATGAAAAGTTTCCCCAACCTAGTTAGAGCCCTTTATGGTAACTTTGTGAGAACTGGAAAGGCAGACGGATTTCAAACGGTATCCACCTTGGGCAAAGCAAGTGAAAAAAAGGGTGCCCCTTCTTCCAGGGGGACTTTTGGTCTCTTTGGCTGGTTGATTGGGAGCTGATATTGGTCCTCATACATCCTCAGCCCTGCCCAAGGGCAGGCCATGACCTGCGTAACTCGCAAGGCAGCGCTGTGCCTAGGACAGAGAAGCAGGAAACTGCATTCCATTCTGCCCCTTTCCCTCCCCCTCTTCAGACCTTGGAAGTCTTGTTTTGTTGTTTGCTTTGCTGGGAGTTAATCCATTTTGATGGCAGAAATGGATGAGAGAGTCAGAAAATTGCTATTTGATTTTAGGATAAACAAAGAAAAATGACCTCAAAGACATTTCAGTGCAGCTTTGTCTTTCCGGCATGCAAGGTTAATAAGTACACCACAGCCTCTTTCATTGGAGAGAAAACCCATTTCCTGGACAGTAAATCAAAGAATCAATTGGAAAAGTTTGTTCACTTTAAAGAATCTATTGTAACTGTATTATCAAATGACTGCTTCTATGACCCAGGGAATGTATGTATATAAAATGAAACGTTTCTGGTGTGTGTTTATTGTGTTATTTCTTATCATATACTAATATTAATAATAACAAAATNGGGGGATTTGTTCTTTCAGTGTATTTTTGGGTTTGAGATTACTGTCCTTTGCCAGCCTAGATAATTAAGGACAAAACCCCATTCTCACCTCTGCCTTACTTTTTGCAGTCAGGTAAAAGTCATTTTCCTTTTTCTTCATCAAATAGCTTTTATTGGAATTTGTCCTCATTTCATTGGCAGCAATGTAATGAAAGAGCCAATGTAGTGAGAAGAGCCGATCTGGGTGACTTGACCTTTTTCTCCTGACTATAATTTTCTGGTTTTATAAAGTTTTGACACTCGCACACGGAGTAACGGCTCTATTCATTTTAAACAATAACTTGTTTCATCTGGATTTAGTCAGGTGGAGATCCAGATCATGAGAGCTCTTGTGTCTGATAGATCATAGAATCAAAGACAAGCCTCCGTGAAATGGAAGCAGGACCCATGGCTGCTATGAAAATGGGCTCTCAATATTTTAGCTGCCTCTCTACCTCATTTTGTACTCCTCATCCTGCCTGCTCCATTTGCTGGAAAGTGAAAGTGAAGTCGCTCAGTCGTGTCCAGCTCTTTGCGACCCCATGGACTGTAGCCTATCAGGCTTCTCTGTCCATGGGATTTTCCAGGCAAGAGTGCTGGAGTGGATTGCCATTTCTTTTTCCAGGAGATCTTCCAGACCCAGGACTTGAACCCAGGTCTCCTGCATTGCAGGCAGATGCTTAACCATCTGAGCCACCAGGGAAGCTCTATTTGCTTGCTGCTGCTGCTAAGTCACTTCAGTCGTGTCCGACTCTGTGCGACCCCAGAGACGGCAGCCCACCAGGCTCCCCCATCCCTGGGATTCTCCAGGCAAGAACACTGGAGTGGGTTGCCATTTCCTTCTCCAATGCATGAAAGTGAAAAGTGAAAGTGAAGTTGCTCAGCCATGTCCGACTCCTAGTGACCCCATGGACTGCAGCCTACCAGGCTCCTCTGTCCATGGGATTTTCCAGGCAAAAGTACTGGAGTGGGGTGCCATTGCCTTCTATTTGCTTAGGTCTTCTCTAATTCTACCTCTGTCTTTTAGCCAGTTGTGAAAAGCATCATTTAATTCACATTGCATTCATTTCAGCCAGTTGTTACATTACACAAGTAACATTCCAATTAAACAAGCTCTCTGGCATTTCCAGAATATTTTACTGTGACATGTTAAGTGATAATGAGCATACTAATTGGGTCTAATTGAGTCTAGTGTGAAGAACAAAGGAAATGTTCACCCTTTCTTTGTTAATCAATAAACAAACATGAAAAGTTTCCCCAACCTAGTCAGAGCCCTTTATGGTAACTTTGTGAGAACTGGAAAGGCAGACGGATTTCAAACGGTATCCACCTTGGGCAAAGCAAGTGAAAAAAAGGGTGCCCCTTCTTCCAGGGGGACTTTTGGTCTTTTTGGCTGGTTGATTGGGAGCTGATATTGGTCCTCATACATCCTCAGCCCTGCCCAAGGGCAGGCCATGACCTGCGTAACTCGCAAGGCAGCGCTGTGCCTAGGACAGAGAAGCAGGAAACTGCATTCCATTCTGCCCCTTTCCCTCCCCCTCTTCAGACCTTGGAAGTCTTGTTTTGTTGTTTGCTTTGCTGGGAGTTAATCCATTTTGATGGCAGAAATGGATGAGAGAGTCAGAAAATTGCTATTTGATTTTAGGATAAACAAAGAAAAATGACCTCAAAGACATTTCAGTGCAGCTTTGTCTTTCCGGCATGCAAGGTTAATAAGTACACCACAGCCTCTTTCATTGGAGAGAAAACCCATTTCCTGGACAGTAAATCAAAGAATCAATTGGAAAAGTTTGTTCACTTTAAAGAATCTATTGTAACTGTATTATCAAATGACTGCTTCTATGACCCAGGGAATGTATGTATATAAAATGAAACATTTCTGGTGTGTGTTTATTGTGTTATTTCTTATCATATACTAATATTAATAATAACAAAATTAGGTAACTGAGTTTTCTGCTGTAAATATCAGATGATTCCTCACTATAAAAAAAGAATGGTGTGCTTTTCCCCATCTCCTATAAACAGGAAAAGACTGAAGAGTAAACTTTAGACCCTTTTTTCTTGTTCTTATTGCAGGTGATGTGTTCCACATCACTGCTCCCAATAAGTTCACCTTTGAGGAAGCTGGAGAAGAGTGTAAAAACCGGGATGCCCGCCTGGCGACGGTGGGGGAGCTCCAAGCAGCGTGGAGGAACGGCTTCGACCGGTGTGATTACGGGTGGCTGTTGGACGCCAGCGTTCGCCACCCTGTGACTGTGGCCAGGGCCCAGTGTGGAGGTGGTTTACTTGGGGTGAGAACCCTGTATCGTTTTGAGAACCAGACAGGCTTCCCTCCCCCTGATAGCAGATTTGATGCCTACTGCTTTAAACGTAAGTGTTTGATACCTTTTAAAACATTCTAGATTTTTAAAAAAAAGCTTCGAAGGCATGCAATTGATGTTCAACTAGCCATTGGAATGATTCCATATCTTGCATTGTGTGCACGGAATGGAAACAGTTCAGTGACTCTCAAAAACAAGGAAACGAAACAGCAGTGATATGGTTAAAACAAGTTAGACAAATGGTTTTTAGAAAGGATGAAAAAATGTCAGACAAAGGCCTTAACTCTGCTGCATTGCACAGAGCATGTTTCTGAGCACTTGTTTTATATTAATTGCAGTCCTTCAATGCAATTGGATTGTTGGTGCTATTATAATGCTGGGACCAGTCATGGCTGAGTTGAATCCCTGAGTTCTGTTTTTTTTCCCTCTTTGGTATCACCCTTCCTTTCAAATAGCAGAGGATTTAAATTTCAGTAACTGCAGGTGAGTACTTGGAGCTGACAAGGATAATACCTAAAGATAAACCATACTATAAGTAAAAATTTCATTTTATCTCAGTTTATTTCATATAATGGAAATATGTTCCTTCTAATGCTCTAGTATCATATTAAAGTACAATATATGTTTTTTGGCAAGCTCTAACATAAATAGGCTACCTTCAGTTAAGTATGAATTTAAAATAACTTAAAATGGATTTGAAGTAACATTTCTCAACATTAATGACATATTTTAATTTTTACATGTCCTTAAATTACTTTAGCACTAGCAGTCACATACCATAGTGTCATGCTTGTAGAATGCTTAATTAAACAAGCAACTAATCCAGAGTCTCACTGTGATATTTACTGTAGGATCTATATTATGTCAGCAAAACAAAGATCTGCTAGAAATTTTGGTGACCTTTAGTGTGTTCTAGATGGAGCCATATTATATTGAATTAGTGAGAATTTTTTTCCTACGTTTTCAATATATGTATTGTTTTAGCAATACATACAGTCATCCCCTTGGTATTCATGGGAGATTGCTCCTAGGGCCTTCAGGGATACCAGAATTACTTACAATACCTGTACTGTATAATGAGATATAAACTGTGTCAGTAGTTGCTAGCACACAACAATTTCAAGTCTTGCTTTTTGTAACTTCCTGGAGTTTTTTGTTGTTGTTTTTTTTTAATCAGAAGTTGGTTGAATCCTTGGATATGGAACCCATGGATACAGAGGGTCAACAGTAACTGAAATGAGTCAAAAATACACTAGCTTATTTTGTAATTGGCTTCTAAATATACAGACTTTCTTCATCAACCAAAAAGGCCCTGAAGTGTGGTATCTGAGTAGTCAGGAGAATAGATTGCTAGTGCAGTGGAAAGGTGTAATTTCATATCCTGCTATCTCCCAGCTATTTCTGTTTGGATCTCCTCCTGTAAACTCAACTTTCTGACTGTTAAAGCCATGTGTTGTGTATCAGTGCAATACAAGCTGGCCATGAAAAGCCTTTGGAATTATCTGTTTTTGTTCTTAGGCCCTGAAACTACAGGAAACGTCTTGATCATTTTTAGGAAAATAAACAAAACAACAATAATAGCCAAACCTTATCCCCAGAAGTAAGAAGATATCATTCTTTTAAGCCACATACCCATAACAGTAGTTCTGGGAATATTTTCAAGTAGTTCAAGCTTTAAAATCAGTATTATGTTAAGTGACTGGTGTGATTAAGGGAGAAAATCAAATTTGTGTGTGTGTATTGGGGAGGGGAGGGAACAGGTGGATTAGAGAAGTTAAATTCAGGAAGGAGTTGAATTATCCAGTGTGACTACCTTGCTTGATTTTATTTTCTTGTGCTCCATAAACCTGGCACTAGAAAACTTTTAAACATTTTTGTTTTCTATGAGAGAAAAATGTCAAACAAAACCTGTCTATAGCCCCAAAGAATCCATCCTGATGTGTTTTAAATTATTTAAATAAGGAATTCACATGAATGTACAAAATAACAAGATACTTAGATTCAAGTAGAATAACCACCTACTAAAACGTCTGTATAAAACGTGAATAAAAATGGAAAGTTTAGGTCTTTTTTCTCCCGAATTCATTTGAATCTATATAACTTGGAAATATATAACTTGCAGATATAATAGATTCAAATTTTTGGTTTTTTTACCCCAGGTAAGCTAAAGAATAGATTCTTATTTAGTTCTTCCCTAAGATTCTACCATACTCAAAATTTATTCAGCACATAAAAGGTTAAGAAAGTTTAGTCATACATAACAGCCTTCCTTAACACACAATGCCAACACCCTCCCCAAATTTCGAATTCATTTTTAAAAGATTCTTTTGTAAAACATATACATTTTTTAAATTTGAAAAGTATTCTCAAAATGACTTGCTTGCTGTAGTTTCCCACAGAGTGAGTCATGACTAAATCTATAGAGTTAAAGTTAATAAGAATTGTGACCTTAAGGACAAATTCCGAAAGTGATGTCAGGGATGTACAGCTAGTTGGTTAAGTAGAAGAATTTAGAAATATAACCATATTTTTCTTGTTTGCTTTTACCAAATGTCAAAAGTGTTTTTAAGGCCACTTCATGGTGAATAAACAATACCAAATCTCACTTTGCTATAATTCCCTCTTCTGAAATCACTGAATAGAACATTAACAGTGGCCGATGATAAATATAATTAGAATCTGTTCTTGTCAAACAGATTTGAAAAACAAGTAAATTAATGTCCTTGTGAAATAAAGTCTTCCTGCTGGTTTCCCTTTGATTAAATTGTGCACTTTTCATTTTTCTTTGACCTCAGAGTTAAGTAAGTTTTGCGAAATAGAGTTAGACAGTGCTCTGACGGTTCATCCATACTCCCCAAATTTAAGTGAATCAAAACCATTAAAGACTCGTGATAACCTCTCATTTAATATTATTAAAGATCTCCAGGAGAGGAAGACAGGGAATGTTTCATAGAAAACACATTCCAATATCCTATTATTATCACTCTCAGATTATTTTCCTAATTATCTAAATCCTTTGCATTAGAATCCGAGTCCATCTTTCCTTTTCAAGTTGGAAACCAAAATCTAAATAACAGCACTTCTACTATTGAAAACCATTATTCAGTTGTCCCTCAGTGTCTCCTTCAGCTGAAACAATTTCCTTGTTTTGAAATTTTAATTTCTAGGCCTCTAATCACCTATGCCATCTTGCTTTGAACCCTCATTATTTTTCACATCCCTCTGTTCAGTTAAGCTTGGAGCTAAAGATAATGGTCTAAAGAAGACTAAATAAATACCCACCACTTCCTATGATGTCTTTCTTATGTATTTGTTCACTTTTACAATTGATCTGCCCTTCTAACCTATGATCAGCTTGTTATCTTTTCTGCATCCTAGATCATAATCTGACCATAGGTGTCAAAACGTATCCTTCCCTAACTGGTCTTTTTGAAATGTTTTCTCTTTATTGAATTTGAATCGGTTGGCATTCAATCACACATAAAACTTAAATATTACTTTGAATTCTAATCCCGCAGTTCCAACCGTTACTCATTCTGCAACTGTGAACCCCAAATCAACTTTTTGAATATCTAGTCCTTTCCCTCTATTAAAGGCAGTATGGCTGTAAATTAAATTGGCTATCGTGCTGCTAATAGGGTTTTCATATTTTATTAGGAAAATCTGCCTTGTGTCTCACAATAGAAGCACTGGAGAAGATAGTCCATAGGATATAAAATACCATAAGTACAGTGATGTGAAACATCTGTGTGGCAAACAGCTGCAAATGTTCGAGGGGAGCTTTCCTGGGAAAAGAAGCCTGCTGCTTTCCGTTGGCTTCCTCGATAATGAAGCTGAAGGAGGGACACTGGTAGTTTTCCAGGACAAAAACTTCTCCACGTGAATTCTTCTTGTGGAGAGACACTTTCAGAAAAATCTGGAGTTGTGTTTTCACTTTTGTAATAGTCATCATTAATACACTGGTATTTATTCTTAGGTTATTTCTTTGTAGATATTTGTTTTTTTTAATTAGTTTTTTTTTGGAAGGGTTGAAACAAATGGCACAGATGCTCAGATTTACTGAGTTGTGATGGAAGTCATCTGTTAAGTTGATGAAAAAGTAACCCAACCCCAAAAGGAAGTCTGAGGTTTTCCATTCCAAATAGTAGAATTAATCAGCTTAACTATAAGCAGACCCTTAAACGGGGGCTCTCATTAAAAACCCTTGTTCTGAAAACAAAGTCATGTAGCTTTGTAAAGGAGATACTGAGACACACTACCGTCATATGACTATGTTTCAGGCCTAGAGCAAGACAGCACCAAATAGCGCAATACCAATTGATAATGACATACAGTCATGTCGTTTTTGAAACCTGAGTCTTTCGTTTTTAAAATGATATGAAAAGTATTTTCATAGTACTGTAGAAAGTTGCTGGCATACAGGTTGGGTTGGAACATTAGGAAGACCTGATTCACAGGCCCTGTTTTGGCTCTCAGCCAGTGATCACCTCCTTTTAAGTGAATTTCATCAGCCATGGAAATACTCAGAGGGAAAAAGCAAAATTAGCTTTTGTGTTGTTATTAATAAAAATATGATTAAATTTTCTCTGATATGTAGTGTACCAAGTGTTTATATTATGTTTCCTTGGGAACTTTCTCTGTATGTACATTTTACTGCTTCCCCAAAGAATGTGGTTATAAAACAAACATGATATCTGGCAGTTAAATGAGGTAACAGTTATGGAATTTCAGAGGATAGAAAATTGAATGAAAAGAAAAATAGTCAACCTCACTTTGGTTCCTTAAGTTGTTCATGTCAATCAAAATAGACCAAAGCTTCCTCCAGGAAATGATTGCAGAAAAAGCTTTCTTTAAAAAAGTGGGGGGAGACATTATTTAACATGTTTTTGAAGAGTCTATTCTTTTTGTTTTTATTGTTTAGTTTTGTTTTAAGATAAAGGGATAAATAGTGACAGACTGCTGCTGCTGCTAAGTCGCGTCAGTCGTGTCCGACTCTGGGCAACCCCATAGACAGCAGCCCACCAGGCTCCCCCATCCCTGGGATTCTCCAGGCAAGAACACTGGAGTGTGTTGCCATTTCCCTAAAGAAATACAGCATAACAAAATGGTCACCAAGTTTTTGTAAAGTATTAATGAATCTGAGCTTTAAAATGGTCTATGGAATGAACACAACTAATAATAGCTCATACCAGACCAAAAAAAAAATGAGGAATCTGTTACAGCTCAAGTCTGATTTACAACAAAATCACATCATTTTATCATTAAATTTTTAAAATAGGCTTTATTTAATAGTTTCAAGTTCACAGTAAAATTTAGTGGAACATTCAGAGATTTCCCATATATGCCCTGTCCACACTCATGCACAGCCTCTCCCATTGTCAACATCCTCCATCAGAATGGCATATTTGTTAGACCAATGAACCCACATGGACGCAACATAATCACTCAAAGTCTGTAGTTTACATTAGGGTTCACTCTTTGTGTTGTACATTCAACATTTGGGTTGAATTTGGACAAATATATAATGACATATCTTTGCCATCTTCTTATCACACAGAGCAGTTTCAGTGCCCTAACATCATTAAGTTTTGACAGAGTAGATGGAGCTCAAAAGTAATCAACCAGTTTTGTCTTCCAAGGACTCTGGTTTGGGGATTATTAAGAGTAGGCCACAAGATATTATAGATACTACAGATATTACAACTTAGCAAAGCAGTGACCACAGATGTCCTCAGATCAGTTTCCTTCTGAGGCTAGTGGCAGTTTTTGATTTTTGAAAATCTTGAGTATTTTTAAAAAGACAAAATCTTTATGTGCCTAACTACTGCATTTTCTTTATGTTGAGATGGAATCCTATCTACAACACTGTCATTTCTATATACAACTTAAATTTCTTTCAACAGTCCAGGCCATTCTCTGTAAATCTGGAGGCGTTATAATGTAGCATTTTATGATGACATGTTACTTTTTATTGCCCGAGCCCATTCTTTCTGATGCTCAGGGTTGTTTCCAGTGATTTGTAATTACAGAGCTAAAATATATCATGTGGGTACTTTACTTCCTGTTCTCCGTTTGCATTTCCTGCTGAAAGTAAGCCTGGACTCAAGACTCGTAAGGGTTATAAACATATCGTGTAGAACATAGAACAAGATGTAGAACTACAACAAATGCCAAGCAGCCTTTGCCAGAGGCATTGTAGTATTTATTATAAACAAGGCTACCCTGTAGAGTTGAAAAGAACATGAAGACAAATGTCCAACACCTGGGATCAAGCAACAAGTGGTGTTAAAGCGTTTAATATCCTGTTTTTATGAACGCTTCCACATTATGGACCATGTAATCGTTGATATGTAACTCGGGTACATTTGATGTGGCTTTTTTGTTATTTTGCAATCTGAGGCACTCCCTCTCCCTGGAGACATTATGTAGCTAGAGACAGAATAGTAGCATTGAGTTCTCCTACTAAACTTCAAGTTGGTGCTGTAGTTTCTGAGAAATAATGTACCTACTGTTTCCAAACTCGGCATTTGTTTTTTGAACTTATCTGAAAACTACATAATATTCATGTTCGTTAACTAAGAACAGTCTTTTGTGATGATTAAATGTTTAGTTTCTGTCTTTGGGTTAAGTATAGTTTTTAGACTCCCCTCCATCACAAAACACTTTTGGGTCACTCCAAATTACACACAGCACTTAACAAACACTGGACGTACAACTTTTTATTAGTGACTTGTCTAATCAACTCTTTGAAATTATTTTTCTAGCTAAACAGAATATATCAGAGGCTACAACCATCGAACTGAATATGCTTGCAGAAACTGTCTCACCCACTTTATTGGAAGAACTACAAATGGGACCGGACAGAATTACACCAATCGTCCCTTTAATCACTGAATTACCTGTCATTACAACAAAGGCCCCTCCTATAGGAAATATTGTCAATTTTGAACAGAAATCCACAGTTCAACCTCTAACTAGTACCCACAGATCAGCCACAGAATCACTCCCACCTGATGGAAGTACAAAGAAGCCTTGGGATATGGACTACTACTCACCTTCCGCTTCAGGACCTCTTGGAGAGCCAGACATATCTGAAATTAAGGAAGAAGTGCCCCAAAGTACAACTGTCATTTCCCATCATGCTCCTGATTCATGGGATGGTGTGAAGGAAGATTTACAAATAAAAGAATCAGTTACACAAATCGAACAAATAGAAGTGGGTCCCTTGGTAACGTCTATGGGAATCTCAAAGCACATTCCTTCTAAGGAATTCACTGTAACTGTGACACCATTTGTATCTACAACGATGACCCTGGCATCAAAAACTGAAAAGAAAGCAGTAAGCACAGTCCCTGAATCAGTGACCACAAGCCGCTATGGATTCACCTTGAGAGAAGATGATGGGGAAGACAGAACATCTACAGTTAGATCAGGTCAGCGTACCTCGATCTTTAGCCAGATACCTGAGGTCATTACCGTGTCAAAGACTTCAGAAGACACCACCCGCAGTCAGCTAGAGGATGTGGAGTCAGTCTCAGCATCAACGATTGTTTCACCTGACAGTGATGGGTCATCCATGGGCCACGGGCAAGAGAAACAGACTCATGGGAGGATACCTGAAGATTTTCTTGGCCGGTATATGTCCACCACACCTTTCCCCTCACAGCATCATACAGAAGTAGAATTGTTTCCTTATTCTGGTGATAAAAGATTAGTCGAGGGAACATCCACAGTTATTTCTCCCAGTCCACCAATAGGAAGAGAAAGAACAGAAACATTAAGACCAGTGATGAGAACAGTTACTTACACCAGTGATGAAATACAGGAAAAGATCACCAAAGATTCATTTATAGAAAAAATAGAGGAAGAAGGCTTCTCTGGAATGAAGCTCCCTACAGCTTCCTCAGAGCAAATTCATCATACAGAGGATTCAGTGGGAATGACCAAGTCTTTTGAATCCCCAGCACTGACGACAACGACAAAGCTAGGCGTGTCACCAACAGAGGCAACAGATGTGGAGGAAGACTTTACAACAACAAATGGATTAGAAACAGATGGCTATCAAGATGCCACAAAGGATGAGGAGGGCATTGCAACAGTGCATCTGATCCAGAGCACTTTGAATGTGGAGGTGGTTACTGTATCCAAATGGTCATTGGATGAAGATAATACAACATCGAAACCTTTATGGTCCACCGAACATGTAGGCTCTCCAAAATTGCCCCCTGCCTTAATCACCACCACGGGAGTGAGTGGTAAGGATAAAGAAATGCCAAGTCTTACTGAAGATGGAAGAGATGAATTCACTCGTATCCCAGGTAGTACTCAAAAGCCACTAGAGGAGTTTACTGAGGAAGACACAACAGACCATGAAAAATTCACAGTTAGATTTCAGCCAACTACATCAATTGCTACCACAGAAAAGTCCACTTTGAGAGATTCTATAACTGAAGAAAGAGTTCCACCTTTTACAAGAACAGAAGTCCAAGTTACTCATGCAACCATAGAGGGAAGTGCCTTGGATGAAGGAGAAGACGTGGATGTCTCTAAGCCTTTGTCTACTGTCCCTCAATCTGCACACCCTTCAGATGTGGAAGGGTCAACCTTTGTTAACTATAGTAGCACCCCGGAGCCTACTACTTACGTAGACACTTCCCATACCATTCCTCTTTCTGTAATCCCCAAGACAGAATGGGGAGTGTTGGTACATTCCTTACCATCAGAAGGCGAAGTTCTAGGTGAACCCTCTCAAGACATACGTGTCATTAATCAGACTCACTTTGAAGCTTCTATTTATCCTGGGACTGTAAGAACAACAACAGAAATTACACAGGAAGCAACGCGAGAAGATTTTCCTTGGAAAGAACAGACTCCAGAGAAACCAGTTTCTCCTCCCAGATCTACAGCTGACACAGCCAAGGAGACAACACCTTTGGATGAACAAGAGAGCGATGGGTCAGCATATACTGTCTTTGAAGACAGATCAGTGACGGGTTCTGACAGAGTCTCAGTTTTAGTAACAACTCCAATTGGAAAATTTGAGCAGAGTACATCTCTTCCACCTGGTGCTGTCACCAAAGCAAAAACAGATGAAGTGGTAACGCTAACACCAACCACAGGGTCAAAGGTAACTTTCAGCCCGTGGCCTGAACAAAAATATGAAACAGAAGGTACCAGTCCAAGGGGATTTGTATCTCCTTTTAGCATCGGTGTTACCCAGCTTATAGAAGAGGCCACGACTGAGAGAAGAGAGAAAACATCCCTGGATTATATTGATTTAGGTTCAGGATTATTTGAAAAGCCCAAGGCCACAGAACTCCCAGAATTTTCAACAGTTAAAGCCACAGTTCCAAGTGACATCACTGCTGTATTCAGTTCAGCAGATAGACTTCACACACCTTCATCCTCCACTGAGAAGCCACCTCTCATTGACAGAGAACCTGATGAAGAAACAACCAGTGACATGGTAATCATTGGAGAATCAACATCTCGTGTTCCTCCCACTACCCTTGAGGATATTGTAGCCAAGGAAACAGAAACAGATATTGATAGAGAATATTTCACAACTTCAAGAACTTCTACTACACAGCCAACAAGACCTCCCACTGTGGAAGGCAAAGAAGCCTTCGGACCACAGGCATTTTCTACTCCAGAACCCCCAGCAGGGACAAAATTCCACCCTGACATAAATGTTTATATTATTGAGGTCAGAGAAAACAAGACAGGTAAGTCTTTGCTTTCTAGACATACCAATCAAGGCAATCAGCATTTTATCTTGAAAATTACTTTTGGAAAAAAAAATATCAACATGCCAAATGCTGCCATTAGAAGATAACTGGAGTGTGAAAAAATTCTGTTTTAGTTTCATATATTGTGTATTTGTACATGAATTGGAAGGATATGTTAAACAGTTTGGAAGAATGGTAGATATGATTTTATTTTAAAAGTATAAGAAGCCCTGCTTTGTCATCTAATATAACCAAATCATCACTGTTACATCACTTCAGAACATGCAGAACAAGATGTTTTAATTTCAGTGTCTTTCCATGTGTTACTACTCAAGTGTAGTACTAGACTGTGTTAACATTTCATTGGTCTTTAACGATTAACCTTCAGTACTTACACTATGGACAGCTAAAACCGTATTGCACATCCCTAGGCCTGATAGAAAGACATCTAGAGGTTTGTTTTGGTTTTCCTCTTCCATGATTTGCAGATTTATTATGCAACTTGTGGGGTGGATAATAGGCATGCAGTTTAAATGTTATTTTAAAGAAAGTTCAACATATTTTCAAGCTGTTGTCCTTGAATATTTTCATTAAGCTTTAAATATTTAGAACAAATAAGGTCTAGCTCAATTCTAGGAAATGCAGTAATATATTTATCAAATACAATTTCAGAAAGTGGATTACCTCTGTTCCCTAAAAACCCAGGCTGTAATGTTATTTATTTTGTGATTTAGTTATAGGAATATTCACGGTGTCTTTTATTCTGCTCAAGTATTTTATATATCTCTCTGGCAAAATTCTTAAAAGCTGTTTCTTTACATTGACTAATACTTGCAATTTTTATCATTAAACTTAACTTATTCCTTCTTAAAGGTCAGTACACTCTATCTTCCAAATTTGGTAAGCTGAATTGCGAATAAGTGTTATACGCAGTTCAATAGATCTATTCAGGTTTGTCTTTTTTTAATTTAGAAGTTAAGATCATCGATTTTTGTTAAGTTGCTGTATTTTAGTTTTCGTGTGTGGATTAGAAGAATAAATGCTCATTTTTCCTTAACCTAGCTCTGAGAAGTCAAGCTAGAAGAATGTTTTTTGAGAGATTTTTTTCTCTTACTGTTGGGCTATCCCCCTAGAGTTGTCATTTTTTGTAAGAGGTGTCATTTTTTGTAATTTATGCGATACTCATGAGCCTGCTTGGGGATGCACTTGTTGGGAACACAGGTGGCTCTCTTGTCTAGTCAGCTGGCTTCCAGTTAGATGGTAATTTGGCCTCTACCACCCAGAACTTTCTCCATGTAAAAGCTCTTGTGGGACAGCGAATAGCAGAGAAGAGAATACACTCTCAGAGTATTGACATTCATCTCCACTTTCCAATACAGTTGAAAGAGGTCAGGATTGGAGCATTATTTTCCTGTTAATGATGCTGTTTCTTGGAAACCATATTTCTTCTCTCCTACGTTGCTCTTCTGCCTCTTGGAACTGGAGATGGAGAGAGAGGACAGGCTGCCAAGTAGTGGGAATGAGGATTGCTGTTAGTGGGGCTGGAAAAGTGACAAGAAGATATTACTATGAAAAAGAAAGAAATGAAGAGAAGCTCAGGGATTCCTATGAATGCCTTATTTGAGAATTTTTTTAAAAAAAAGGTCTTGAATGACTAGCTATACAAAAGTTTTTTCCCAACTTAGATTACTCTCTTGTAGTGTAGATACTATGTTGAGTCAAATGATAGATAAAGCAGTAAAACATGTTCTGCGTTTAAAAACTCTTCTAAATGGGAAACTGTGGATTGAGGTGAGGGTTATCAAGTTACTAAACGGGAAAAGTGAAACTCAATCTCCTTGGAAGAATTGGCAGTCATCAGGAAAAAAAAAATCTAAGTTTATAAATGGCTACTTGAAATGGAGAGTCTGAGTAGCTTAACCCAAACCATTTATACAAAGTGTGTATTTTTATCTGAATTATAAACTTAAGTCAGCTGGGTCTGGGAAACACAGCTAGGTATTTCCTCCTCTTTTTTCTACCTTTTTTTTTTTTTTGGAGTTTAGTTGCTTTACAGTGCTGTGTTAGTTTCTGCTTTAGAGCCAAGTGAATCAGCTGTACATACTCGTATACCCCCTCTTTGTCACCAGAGTGCTGAGTAGAGTTCCTTTTGCTATACAGTAGGTTCTCATTAGTTTATCTATTTTATATATAATAGTGTATATGTGTTAATCTCACTTTTAAAACGTGTGGCCTTGACTTGCCTTCAAACTAATTTCCATTCAGCATTGATAACTGTGGGTCAGAAAGGAGAGGGAATACTTGTTTATCTTCTTTGGAAGGGGGTTTCAGTGAGTGTGGTGGGGTGCAGAGGGCTAGGGATGAGAATAACATGTATCTATCTATTAGCTCCCTCACTCCATCTCTCTTTTTCTCCCCTGTCCCTGCATTTATCTCTTTTCTATGTGCTGTATATATGCCCTTCTTAAGACTAAAAACACTGTTAATTGTCTTGATAAGACAATGAGGGTGGTGACTCGGGTCCAACTGCTTTATACTCATTTTATTTGTTTTCTATGAGAAATTTAATTTTTCAAGCATTTGTCACTTTGGAAAGGGAAAACCTGAGAGCAGATGTTAAATTAATGAGTTTTAAGGCAGGTGAAAACAAACCTTTTTATGTATCAAGGCACATTTTTCCAAACTGGAAAATCCTTGGTACATGTACAAATTTGTATAAATCTATTCAAAAACATAAAATTGACCTCTACATATACTGTATATTCAAGTAAGCAAAAATACCACCCATGTTACTCTAAACCAAGGCATTCATAATTTTTTTTGCTGCTCTCAGCAAGTCACATAAATCTTGATTTTTACAAAATTTTTTACTACTATTAAACAAAACACACTATGCAGGACACATTTATGTTCTATTTGCTCAAATGGATCTTAATAGCATCTTAGGGTGCTGTTGCTGGAGGGCAACTGTAGTTAGCAGTTAAAAAAATATCTGAAGGAACTTTTCAGCTCATAAAATTTTTATGAGCTGAAAAATGCTATAGGGAGTGTTTAACAGTGGTTCAGGGGATACTGAAAACATGGCTCCTGTCTATTTCAGGAGCAATTTGCACACCTGCACTTTGAAAAGTTATTGAAAGGTTTTCTTTGTGAACATGTGATGGCTCAGACAATAACGAATTTGCCTGCAATGAACCTGGGTTCAGTTCTTGGGACAGGAAGATCCTCTGAAGAAGGGAATGACTACCCACTCCAGTATTCTTGCCTGGAGAATTCCATGGACAGAGGAGTCTGGTGGGCTATACAGTCCATGGGGTTGCAAAGAGTTAGACGTGACTGAGTGACTAATACACACACACACACACACACACACACACACACACACACACACACGAAATCTATAGAGTTTAAAGGCATAGGAAGAGTTAGCTCAGTTCTGCACTCTTTCCCTTTTTTAAAAGAATGCTCCTCCTTGAAATCATCTGAAATGTCATAAATTAGTGTAACAGGATTATGAATGCTTTTAAAAGCTAATACACTGTAATTGTAACTCAAAGAGTAATTAGAAGTCTACAGATATTGACTGTAAACATTATTAGGAAAATGCTTATGGTTATAACATTAAAATAAGTGACTTATTAGTTTTTTTTTAAACAAATTCATGTATACTGCCTATTACTTGTCAGACTTGCTTGGTATTATTAGCTGGTCAGGTGTTCTTTTTTGCTAGTTTTATCATTTCTAGCTATCCAGTCTAAGTGTAAGATAGGTAGTAAGCCAATATGAAACTAAAATGACAATATAAAATATTGATGAAATTATTAATGAAATGGCATTAATGATTGATGAGGTTTTGAGAAAAATAATTTTGGCCTCTAAATTTTAGTTTCTTTTGCTCTGTTTCCTTGTTGAGAATTATGGTACTTTATTGCTCGCAAAGAGTTGGACACAACTGAGCAACTGAACTGAACTGAACTGATTGCTTACATCATTCAGAAATAATTCCCATATGATTAATCCCATCTGCATTTTTGTTTGTATATTTGAGAAATGTACATAGAGCTAAATATTTATTTTCTGAATATGATGCTGTTGAGGAGAGGGTAAGGAATAACTGTCATTAACTGAGTACAGGAGACATCTGGGTAAATGCCAGTATTTATACTACTGAAAGCATAGTCATCAGTTTTTAAAAAGTGATGTTACTCAAGATAACCTTATATAATTTTTTAAATCACATTTTTATAGAATTTATTATGTAGAACTACTTTCAGATTTTTAATTATAGGATCAGATTCCTTTCTTGGGCTTCCATATTTTGAGTGCATGAAAGAGTGGCTGTTCTGGTTAGTGTTTGAGGGGGGTATTAGGAGTCCCACTTTCTTGGGACCCCTCTCTCATCCTCAGTGGTAGTTTCTAAAGTAACATGTACCTTAGAACACAGCTAGAAAGAGAAGGAGATCATTTGGGTAATTCAGAACAGAGCAGCAAAAAATTTACTCATTTCTGAATGAATTTATATATATATATTTTTAAGTAAAAACATTTTTTAAATTGGTCTCTCACTATATGGGCTTTCCTTGTGGCTCAGATGGTGAAGAATTAGCCTGCGATGCAGGAGACATGGGTTTGATTCCTGGGTGGGGACGATCCCCTGGAGAAGGGAATGGCTACCCACTCTAGTATTGTTGCCTGGAGAATTCCATGGACAGAGGAGCCTGGCGGGCTGCAGTCTGTAGGGTGGCAAAGAGTTGGACACGACTGAGCGACAAGCACACACAGTTTCACTACATGTATGTATATGTCTCACTATAATGATACACATTTATTAACATTTTCCTTTGAACATTTACCTACATGATTCTGAATAAAACAAATTAAGCAAATCTAACTTTAATCTTATTGATAGCAATATGTAATCAAAATTACATATAATTATATTTCAGAGTATGTGCAGGGCAAAATCATCAAGCGTGCAGCTAGAGCTTGATATTTTCAGACCACTCTTTATATATTTTATCATGTGTAAACTTCAGAGGTAATGTGTGAGGTGTCTAGGGGAAGTGTGGCAGAGGGCAGACAGAGGCACACTGGCTCTGCCACTTTGGTACTCGTCTGAGTCTTGGCACTCCTTGGAGCATTTTTGCAGTGAGGCAATTCTCTCCCCTGATGAACTCACAGGAATAATGACTCCCTGTTGGCTCAGGTGCTGCTCTGTCTGTCAGTTTCTGAAAGAACATAGACGCTGGAAAGACTGGCTTCTCGTTGGCATCTCTTGGTTTCAGAGGAGATGGCTTAGAGTCCGTTTGCTGCTAATAAGGGGCTCTGTGTATGCTCTTCAGACACCTGCCATGGCAGGAGAACAGCATGCTGAAACCAGCAGCTCTGATTCTGGGATGTTTCTCCCCTGCAGAACTTTGGAGCACATCCCTGAAAGTGGATGGGGCGGGTGTCTACACACTCGAGTGGTTCCCTTTGCTGGGCTCCAGCTGTGGCTCCCTGCCAGAGAAGCACATGTTTTTTTTTTTCCCCTGCAGAGAATTAGGATGGCTTCCCTCATTCCTCCTTGGCTGTCTAGAAAAGGACTGAATTCTTCTATTGGCAAAATAATGAAAAAAAGAAGAGACTGTCTCTTTTCCCTTCATTTCTATAGTAGGAAAAAAAGAACTGGCCTTAATATTTTTAAATTATTAATGAGCTTAACACTACACTACAGATCAAAGCTTACCTTTTTACCAAGTCCTTCTAAGTGGAATGTTTTGTGTGTATAACACATACACTCACATAAGACACACATACAAAACACGTAGAATCTCAAACTTTTAAATGCTCTATAAATATTTTATTAACCCACTAATCTCAAGAAAATCTTAAAGACATTAAAATCATGCTTCTCACAAGTTGAGGCTTACTAATAAAAGAGATGTTCTGTAGATGGGTAAAAGGAATTTGTTGTCTTCTTCTTAACATGAAGAAGCCTATTCTTTCTGAAAATGGCACTTGCAATTACAAGTTGCCAGTATCTAAGCTGCTACTGAGGTGGGGCATCAGCCAAAGGCAAATGCCACTTGTTGTCATTAGCAGTGACCTTGAGAGAAAGGTGCACACTGCCTTCTAGCAGAGTAGTCAGTCAAGGGTTATCCTCTGCTAAAGCTACAGCATGCTTTGTCCTTTAACAGGATCAAAAGGGACACAGAATAACTGTAAACCATAGGCCCTGCTCCCAAAGCCTTTAAATGCTTTTGAGTAGCCTATATTAACATAGTCAAATGTAATTAACAGACAGAAATGCATAATTACACACTAGGAATGAGATACTGACTAAATGGCAGATAATATCAACAAAGAAGAAATCAGTGAAGGCAGGGGATTCAGAAAATATTTCCTGAGAAGAATGAAATATAAGCTGGTTCTTGTTGGAAGGGTAAGATCAAAAACAAATGACTGAAAACTCATTATTAACCTATTGCTTCACAACAGAGACTCACCATTTGGGCCAAGGAGCCCCAAATACTATCAGGCATTTTTCTAGACAGGGCTCAAATGACAGAGGGGCACCCTTGATTCGGAAGATGAATGCCTTCTTAGGATTCACCTAGAAGCCTATACAGATTCATGGAAACTTCGGGCAACTTCCTCAGGAAGGAGTGTTCTCTCATATCTTCTTATTTTTCAGTGACTGATACATTTTGATAAAGATAGCATCATCTGTAAGTTAAGTACATTTAGCTTTTCAAAACACGTCCCATGATGTATCAGATTACACATTTGTAAAATTTAATGACATAAAACTACTTTTTAGAATGGGCTGCATACTCTAAAAGGTGATTTAAAGTTTTATAATATCTTAATTCAAATGCAATTTGAATTAGCAATATTACAGAAGCAGGTGATGTAAGTTGGGGAAGCTACAATCAGTCTTTCCTTTGATTCCTGGCCATGTGGACCCAGGAATTTCTTAAATTTTCTGTCAGNGAAAAGGACTGAATTCTTCTATTGGCAAAATAATGAAAAAAAGAAGAGACTGTCTCTTTTCCCTTCATTTCTATAGTAGGAAAAAAAGAACTGGCCTTAATATTTTTAAATTATTAATGAGCTTAACACTACACTACAGATCAAAGCTTACCTTTTTACCAAGTCCTTCTAAGTGGAATGTTTTGTGTGTATAACACATACACTCACATAAGACACACATACAAAACACGTAGAATCTCAAACTTTTAAATGCTCTATAAATATTTTATTAACCCACTAATCTCAAGAAAATCTTAAAGACATTAAAATCATGCTTCTCACAAGTTGAGGCTTACTAATAAAAGAGATGTTCTGTAGATGGGTAAAAGGAATTTGTTGTCTTCTTCTTAACATGAAGAAGCCTATTCTTTCTGAAAATGGCACTTGCAATTACAAGTTGCCAGTATCTAAGCTGCTACTGAGGTGGGGCATCAGCCAAAGGCAAATGCCACTTGTTGTCATTAGCAGTGACCTTGAGAGAAAGGTGCACACTGCCTTCTAGCAGAGTAGTCAGTCAAGGGTTATCCTCTGCTAAAGCTACAGCATGCTTTGTCCTTTAACAGGATCAAAAGGGACACAGAATAACTGTAAACCATAGGCCCTGCTCCCAAAGCCTTTAAATGCTTTTGAGTAGCCTATATTAACATAGTCAAATGTAATTAACAGACAGAAATGCATAATTACACACTAGGAATGAGATACTGACTAAATGGCAGATAATATCAACAAAGAAGAAATCAGTGAAGGCAGGGGATTCAGAAAATATTTCCTGAGAAGAATGAAATATAAGCTGGTTCTTGTTGGAAGGGTAAGATCAAAAACAAATGACTGAAAACTCATTATTAACCTATTGCTTCACAACAGAGACTCACCATTTGGGCCAAGGAGCCCCAAATACTATCAGGCATTTTTCTAGACAGGGCTCAAATGACAGAGGGGCACCCTTGATTCGGAAGATGAATGCCTTCTTAGGATTCACCTAGAAGCCTATACAGATTCATGGAAACTTCGGGCAACTTCCTCAGGAAGGAGTGTTCTCTCATATCTTCTTATTTTTCAGTGACTGATACATTTTGATAAAGATAGCATCATCTGTAAGTTAAGTACATTTAGCTTTTCAAAACACGTCCCATGATGTATCAGATTACACATTTGTAAAATTTAATGACATAAAACTACTTTTTAGAATGGGCTGCATACTCTAAAAGGTGATTTAAAGTTTTATAATATCTTAATTCAAATGCAATTTGAATTAGCAATATTACAGAAGCAGGTGATGTAAGTTGGGGAAGCTACAATCAGTCTTTCCTTTGATTCCTGGCCATGTGGACCCAGGAATTTCTTAAATTTTCTGTCAGGATTTTTTGCCAGTAAAATGGATGTAGTAGTGATTATTGTATAGAAAGAATAGTTCCTAAATTTCGATACATATTCTTTTTTTCCCCAAAGCACGGGGATTATGTAACAAAAGATGACTGTGTATGTATATATATATATATATATATATATACACATATATACACACACGTATATATGCACACATATAGGGATCTTCCTAACCCAGGGATTGAACCCGGGTCTCACTGCATTGCAGGTGGATTCTTTACCAACTGAGCTATACATACATGTATGTATCCAAATATATTAATATACATGTATCCAACAAATAGTCAAATAATTGCCATTCACTACATACTATACTAGAACTGGATTTTTGAAGCACACTCTGATATTCTGAGTGTCCATGGATAGGTAGTTGATTTGATCCATGGGATGAAGTTTGATGGAGTGGAAGGAGCCTTTGGAAACAGACTTGGGTTCATGGTCAACATTGTTATCTGCCACCTATTTGATCTTGGGTAAATTGCTTGATTGCTACAGGCCTCAGTTGTTATACTAGTAAACATATGTATTAATACTGCTGCTGCTGCTGCTAAGTTGCTTCATTCGTGTCTGACTCTGTGCGATCCCATAGACGGCAGCCCACCAGGCTCTCCCGTTCATGGGATTTTCCAGGCAAGAGTACTGTTGTGGGGTGCCATTGCCTTCTCCGATGTGCTAATACTACAAACTCACCAGATTAATTAAAAGAGAAGGAAAAAAAAAAAAAAAGAGAAGGGGATCTCTTCCTGGGCTGGCAAGACAGGGTGGCAGGCACATCGCACGTTTAATACCCCCTAAGTGACTAGAAAGCACCCAGCACAGGGCCTTGCACATGGCAATGACGTAATAGAATGAATTCCCTCTCAGCTACAGCAGTTGTTTCATTGTGAACGTCTAAATGTCGGAAAATGTAGATTGTTTTGTATTAAATACGTTAAAAATGCAATTTCCTTAAAATGTGAGATGATTTATACCACAGCAAGACAAATATAATTATACTCTAGTATCTGTCTGACTGCAAGAGCTTGTTAAAATTTTAATCATCTATGGATTGTGTTTGTCTAGGGTGATGCCATTTTGGGTGCAAATCAGAAGCAGCTGCAGCGCTTATTTAAATTTTAAATATAGTTATAGTATTGATTCTATACTATTAACATGTAGAACTCATTAGCTTTCTGCTCTTTTTCATGTGTGAAAATTGGACTGGTGATTTTTGATGATTGCAAATTTAATTTTTTTCAAAGAAAAGATCTTTTCACAAATTCTTTATAAATTTTTCCAGGTGCTGGGCCAGGCCTCTTCTTGCATATTCATAGAAAACATGGGCATTTCCTGCTGTCTTTTTGTTGTTGTCAAGGAAACCCCCTAGTTCTCTACACAGGGATTACATTCTTCTTTCTTAATAGCTCTTAGATCATTCATTTGTGCAGTGAATAAAAAATGTATTCACGGGCCCAGACAGTGTTCAGAACTTTTGGAGGGGAGGGGAGTAGCTAAGGGGAGAGACATGTGGTGAGAGGAGCAAAGGGATAAAAGAGACAGAAAAAGAAATGCTTTGTAAAGGTTTCATTTTAATGAGGTAAAATGAAAAAATAATTTAAATGCCTTATCTGTTTTTGTCAGTTTTAAAATTTATTTGCAAAATTTATTACATTGAACCTCAGTGAGGCCAGTTTGTCACATATTAAAAAAAAAAGCTGGTTAATAAGTGACTTTATTGATAGAGAGATTCCAAGAATGGGGCTCTGGTTGAGGGGGCAGGGTAACATTTTTTAGTGAAAACTGTTGTGTTTTTTTTTGTTTGTTTGTTTGNGCCAGTTTGTCACATAATTAAAAAAAAAAGCTGGTTAATAAGTGACTTTATTGATAGAGAGATTCCAAGAATGGGGCTCTGGTTGAGGGGGCAGGGGAACATTTTTTAGTGAAAACTGTTGTGTTTTTTTTGTTTGTTTGTTTGAATGAAAGGAAGGTGAAGGTGAAGGTGAAGTCGCTCAGTCGTGTCTGACTCTTTGCGACCCCGTGGACTGTAGCCCACCAGGCTCCTCTGTCCAGGGGATTCTCCAGGCAAGAATACTGGAGTGGGTTGCCATTTCCTTCTCCAGGGGATCTTCCCGACCCAGGGATCAAACCCGGGTCTCCCACATTGCAGGCAGACGCTTTAACCTCTGAGCCACCAGGGAAGCAATTTTACAACACAATTGAGGCTATGGAAATTGTGAAATATTGTTTCAACCTAGGGTATCGTGTGAACAATTCAGCACCTATTGCATGAGGAACTGTGTTCCTTAGAGGGATATGCCAATATTCAGATCTTTTGAGTGTGAATCAAGAAGGAAACCCTGATCCAATGGCTTGAAAGCTATAATTATTCTCAAAAGGAGTGGTTTGATTTGGAGGAGGAGGATAAATTATGGCAAACCTTCTAAATACTTGCTAGAATTATTGTGATAATGTATGAAATTTTTTTCCATAGATAAGTTAAAGTAAGAGATTTGAAACTGGAAAGAAAGAATCCCTTGAGTGAGAGGGAACGTTTAATTGTACTTCAACATCTGTGTCTATGAAAGCTTGACATATTATGTCACAGTACGGAACCTAGACCTGCCTGCCCTTAGTATGTAATCGGTATACACTACCTTGTCTGGCTTCCAGTGACTTCATCTTTTCATTTTACACTACAGTATTCCTGGCATCTCACAGGGTGAGTTAGTTTCTTTGGCCATGTGCTGTTCAGAGTAGGTTTGGTCTTCTCTAAGTTGAGAAAGGGAAAAGAAAACACACCAATATATGCTTCTGTAGAGTACTCGGGATATACTATAGTTACCATCTTACCTTGCTCTGCTTTCTAAGGGAGCCATCTCACTGTCTGAAGATAAAACATTCTCTGTCCATCTCTTCACACTCACTCCCAGGAAGTATTATAAAGGCTTGTTGAAATAAAGCCATTCAATCAAGCTACTCTGTGGCTGAAGTGAGTTGAAGTCACTCAGTCATGTCCGACTCTGCGACCCCATGGACTGTATAGCCCACCAGGCTCCTCCTTCCATGGAATTTTCCAGGCAAGAGTCCTGGAGTGGGTTGCCATTTCCTTCTCCAGGGGATCTTCCTGAGCCAGGTATCAAACCCGGGTCTCCCACATTGCAGGCAGACGCTTTACCATCTGAGCCACCAGGGCTAGGGAAGGAAAATAATGTCATCCATAGCTTAGCTGGGAAGGCAACTTGAAATAATCAATAAGCAAGAAGAGTATACAATAAAAGCTAGTTGTTTGCTTTAATAAAAAGAAAAATAGAGGTAATATGGGTGTGAGTTTGAGCAAACTCCAAAAGATAGTGAAAGACAAGGAAGCCTGGCTTGCTCCAGTCCTTGGGGTCGCAGAGTTGGACACAACTGGGCGACTAAACAACAACAGCAGCTATGAAGTAAGTTACTATAACCAGACAGAGTCTCAGAATCAGCCGCCCAGGAGACTCCGGGCCTTCATCCTCTTGCTGAGCAACCATCCACGTTGCCCAGGAGGCCGCAGAACAGCACCAGCCAGGTATCAGCAGCTGACCGACAGTGAGGCCATTCTGTGCAGAGGTTTGAAGGAGCCCCAGGAAATCTCCCAGTGCACAAATTCTGCTCATGTTGCTTCTCAGCCTTGGCTTTATATCAGAATCACCAGGGAGCCTCCATATAAAAATATCCACCCCCCCACCCCCCACTAGACAACTTGAATCTGAATTCTAGTGGTGGGACCCAGGCCTTCATATTTTTTTGTTTCTTTTCTTAAATTTGCCTTCTTTTTTTAGTATTAGATGTCTGTATTTTTTAATGCATGCAGTCTTTATTCCTGGAGAATGTTGAACCCTACAGTAAATAAAGGCTTTCTGACCTTCACACAGGGGTTGAAATATAGACATATACCTGGGAAAGGGGCTGCTTTAAACCTCTGCAAGTTTAAGTTGTATTTTACCAGTTTTAAGGAGGAAAAAAAAATGTTTAATTCAGTCTCCCCTAAATGAAATGCTGGCCTTTATCACATTTTGGGAGGCGTAGCTTTTCTCACACATGTTAAATGAACCTTGGCATCTGTAAGAAAGGAAGAAAATAGAATTAACTATAACTGAAATATATGTTTCTTAACATTTCAGAGTAATTGTAATTGAATCAAAAGTGATCATGAGGGGTGGAGAATGTATCTTGAATTACACGGACCTGCGTACCTCACACTGCCATACCCATATTACTTTCTCTCTATCAGCATGGAAATTAAAAGGAAATACATATGCTCATGGCTTAAGGATTCTTTTGACTATACTGACAAAGTGAATATGTTCATTATTTATTTCCGTTTGGAAAAATAGTGAGTATTGCCCTGAGATAAACCTATATGGATTCTATATTTGGAAAGGAAAAGAATGATAAAAAATAATATTGAGACTATGCCTGCCCACCTAGATTAACTGATTTTCATAGCCATAGAAGTCTTTAATATTTGCATAATCTGTGTTTCTTTCAGTTGTGTCTCAGAATTTGAGCTATTATTGCAGCCAAAAAACAGTTTCTTCAGGACCAGAAAAAATGCAAATATTTAAAAGAAAATGTCAAAGTAGTAAATGTAAACATTTCCATTCTTGATGATAAATAACTATGTAGACATTCTTTCAACTAAATTCCCAAAGAGAAGCTAAGTGGCTAGAATAAGGAGAGCCTCCAGTACTCTTACCTGGAAAATCCCATGGATGGAGGAGCCTGGTAGGCTGCAGTCCGTGGGGTCACTAAGAGTCGGACATGACTGAGCGACTTCACTTTCACTTTTCACTTTGATGAATTGGAGAAGGAAATGGCAACCCACTCCAGTGTTCTTGCCTGGAGAATCCCAGGGATGGGGGAGCCTGGTGGGCTGCCGTCTATGGGGTCGCACAGAATCGGACACGACTGAAGCAACTTAGCAGTAGCAGCAGTAGCAGTACATGTTTGAAAGATCCTTTCACTTTACGGAACATAGAAGTTAATAAGGAAGCTGAGACAAGTATATAATAACCACTAGGGAATTTATAAATAAGAAGCAATATGACATAAGTCCTATGGCAAACAAACGAAAGACACAACCAGTTTGGGCTGAGGAGTTTTAGTGAAGACAGACTGGAGGAATGGAGACTTCAGCTGGATTGTTCATAAATGCAGGAGTAAAGCTCCAAGGAGGGTTTATGAAACATTCCAAGGTCGAGGCAGGAGGATTCTTGTTGAATAGAAGTGTGAGTTGGGAATGAGGAGGATATTGAGATGAGGGCATAGATTTCTCTGCATCCAACTCAGAGATGCAGAGAATGAGAACAAAGAATGAGAGGATGAGGATAAATGTGAGGACAGCGATGGAGCAGTTTGAACATGCTATTGAAGAGGTCAGTTGGAAGAGGTAACTTTTGAAGAAGGGAGTGTTGTAATGAAAACAAAATGATGTTTGGTAAAGTTCAGTTTAGTAGCTGTAATTTGAGAGCTTAGAAGGAAGTATTGAGATAAACACACACACATAACACACACATATATGTGAGGGGCATTTGTTTTACTTACGTCAAAGTGTTTTACCTACATTTTGAATCCTTGATTTTGACCAAAGTATTTTTCTGGCGTTGGGCATCTAGTCATTATCTGTCATCTATTTATCTATGAAAAGTTTTGACAATCACGGGGAACTAATGTGAAAAAGATAAGAAAAGTAAGTGAAGTCGCTTAGTCGTGTCTGACTCTGTGACCCCATGGATTGTAGCCTCCCATGTTCCTCGGTCCATGGGATTTTCCAGGCAAGAATACTGCAGTGGGTTGCCATTTCCTTCTCCAGGGGATCTTTCCAACCCAGGGATCGAACCCGGGTCTCCCGAATTGTAGGCAGATGCTTTACCGTCTGAGCCAACAGGAAAGCCCCTATTAAGAAAAGTAAGTACTGCCCCAAAATTGGTTTTTGTCATTTGCTCTGCTTTCAAGGAAGCATTTACAAACTGAAGTAACCTGCCTTCTTTTTCATGCAGCTCTCTATCTTACTGTTCAAAAATGCTTGAAGGGCCCAAAATTACTTGATTAAGCTCTCCAGGAAAGCCCTTACCCTTTAAAAACTGGAAGTTAGGAAGTCCCTTAGGCCTCTCCTATAAGCAAGAAAAGCCCACACTCAGTGGTAACTCCTTAAGTGCACTTAGAGCAGATGACTGTATCTAAACACATTCTTTCCACTTGAAAGAACAGCATTATTAGAGGATTATCTGAAGCTGGGAAAAGAGATGATTCCCATTTATCATCCCCATAACATGTCTGCCTCAAAAGTGAGGCCATCAAAAACGCTTATATTGTTTATTGCGCTTTCTGGGTGTAAAATTCATGAATTGGGAAATATTGAGCTCCTTTCTCAGCAAGCAGGCGCTGTCGGTGTCCGATAGCATGCATGGGTGGTGCACCAAATGAGCCTCGGCTAGCAGAGCTAACAGGGAGACACGGGTCACAGAATCCAATCTTGATCTCCTGGCCTCTACTTTAATCTCTTACCTCTGGAGGGATTGGGCCTTGATCTAAATATCACGTGATTTTCAATTATTAAAGTAATTTAAGCATATGAAAACAAGTGACAAGATTTGGAGAAGATATTTATATCTTGATCACTAATGTCATTTATTTTTTCAACATCCTGAGTTGGCACCATTTTTAGTGTCTCAAATTTTGAAAATGTTAGGAAATTTGGAACGTCTGAGATAACCTAGTGGAAAGGCAGATTAGGTAGTCTTCCTTGCTTTACAAGGTGGCAGCTAGCATTTCATTTTAGTTAAGAATATATCAATGGTGAATGAAATTGAAGCATTTGCTTATGTCTGGATATATTAGATTCATAGGTATGTGTCAGAAAGCTTAAATATCTTAGACAACTTCAAGTTTTCTCTATTTAAATTCTATAAGTGCTTCTCAAGTACTGCAGTATGACTGTCTATTGTATTTTTTAAATAAGGAAACAAATCTTTTTTTTCACACATTAAAATGAAATCTATTTTAATAGAGAAATGTGACCGTAATATCTCTCCACTGAGTGGACTGGTCTATACTTATATTTAATTAAAAGCTCTTAAATTGTAGAATTCCCTATAGAAAATATGGACTTTAGCCAGCTGCCTCTGCATCTTAGCAACTATGTTTTGTGTCTGCTACCAGTGTGATTGTAAGACTTGTGCTATGTCTACAAAATTTTGCCATTAAGTACTTAAATATATTTGATGAGTAATTTGAGGTCAGCTAGCAATAAAGCTTTGTGTGAAATGCCATTAAAAAAATCTATTAGCATGGTATATTCAAGCTGTTAAAATACATTCACAGAAACAGAGAATAGATTATATGTACTCTGTGTAGAGTTCTGTGGTTTGACTCTTGCAGTCCAAATAAAAGTTATATCACCCTTAGAATAAAATTCTAAAATAGAGTCCTCTTTTGTAAGAATTTGTTCACCTAAGAGCTGGGGTCATTAATTATTCCATGAGGTTACACTGTTAGTACAGAATAGAGCAGATCACAGTTTCATGATGAAATACTTGCTTTCACAAAAACACAGGTGTTCCCTACTCCCCTCCACCCCGAGCCGGTCACACACCCTACAAAGAAACTTTTCTGGTTTGCAATAATTATAGCTCTGGCAACTCTCATAATATGCATGGTGCATGAGGGTGGTGGCAAGAAAGGGGGATGAAGAAGTAACTTCAGAAACTCAATAAAGAGGCGTGAACTGGAATATGGGTGAGATGGAGGGGGCAGGGGCAGAAATGAATTCACTTATCTATCCCAAGTAGATTTTGTGACTTTTACCCCAAAACATTTATTTGCTTATTTTTTTATCTTTGGCTGTGCTGGGTCTGTCGCTGCGCAGGCTTTTCCTCTGGTTGCGGCAAGTGGGGACTACTCTCAGCTGCTGTATGTGGGCTTCTCATCGCAGCGGCCCTCTTGATGCAGAGCGCGAGCTCTGGGGCTCACAGGCTTCAGTAATTGCGGCTCGTGAGCTCCAGAGTTGTGGCTCCCAGGCTCTAGAACACAGGCTCAATAGTTTTGGTGCACGGGCTTAGTTGCTCCTCAGCACGTGGGATCTTCCTAGATCAGGGACTGAACCCATATCTCTGGCTTTGGCAGGTGGATTCTTTACCACTGAGTCACCAGGGAAGCCCTTCGTGACATTTTAAAAGTATGAAAACAAGTTTGCCATGCTAAGAATAAAATGTAGATTCATCTGTAGAGAATCTGTTGGCCAAAAAAAATTGTCTTCAAAGCCCTGGGCAATGAATATTTTCCTCACCCTTGAACCAATATTAAGAAATCAGAAGAAGCCATTTGGAACACAACTTATTTTAATAATAAATAATGATAAGTTATTAAGACTTCCCTGGTGGCTCAGATGGTAAAGCGTCTGCCTACAATGTGGGAGACCTGTGTTAAATCCCTGGGTCAGGAATATCCTCTGAAGAATGAAATGGCAACCCACCCAGTATTCTTGCCTGGAAAATCCCATGGATAGAGGAGCCTGGTGGGCTACAATCCATGGGGTAGCAAAGAGTTGGACACAACTGAGTGACTACTTTCACTCTTCACTGATAAGTTAATCGTGAGAAGATTCCTTTCAGAAAGAAAACCAAATAATTTCATGTCACATTTCATATCTTTGTTTAAGAATTCTTGTTAAATGGAGCATTTTTACAGTGCTCATATTCAATGAGCACTTTTTGAAATGTATCTTCCCAATCACTGTTTATTATGATGCACGGATAGTCTTTTGGTCAGTGCCAGCTTCAAAGAACAATGAGAAGCATAAGAAGAAATTACTTAAGTATTTCTGTATTTTCTGCCATTCTGAGGCAAGGCAGATCAGGTTCTTGGAAGGCAGGTGGAAAAAGGAATTCTAATTTAAATGTGATGATTGGTACATTTGCATTACGTACAATCAAAAAGTGTCCTTTGCAAAAAAGAGTTATAGGAAGGTAATTTCTCTAACCTATTGGCAAGAAGACTTGTTTCAGAGAGAAAGAGAAAGATTTGGAAGACACCCTTGGAAGCCGTAGGTTTCTGTAAAGTTGGTAAATATGAGTCTGTCATATAGTCTCATAGAGAACAGATATTTAGCAAATTTTGTACCATCAGTTGGTCTTGGGGAGATTGCATTTTTGGGTGCCGTGCATGGTTGTGGGAGTTAATTTAATTTTGCATGCAAAAACCAGTATGATGCTGAGCTGTGTTGTGAACTATATGGCTGTGATTGAAGTATTGTGGTATTTATTTAGGTTAGAAAATGGAATAAATTGCATCTAACAGTTGAGTCTTTTGGTGAAATATTCTAATATGCTGGTCTAAAATGCTAAGGGAGTCCTCAGATTTATGAGCAATGAGAAATGTCAGGGTTCCTTATCCAAGTGGAAAATGGGCTAAAAGAATATTATAATCTGTTCATTGANGGTGGAGAATGTATCTTGAATTACACGGACCTGCGTACCTCACACTGCCATACCCATATTACTTTCTCTCTATCAGCATGGAAATTAAAAGGAAATACATATGCTCATGGCTTAAGGATTCTTTTGACTATACTGACAAAGTGAATATGTTCATTATTTATTTCCGTTTGGAAAAATAGTGAGTATTGCCCTGAGATAAACCTATATGGATTCTATATTTGGAAAGGAAAAGAATGATAAAAAATAATATTGAGACTATGCCTGCCCACCTAGATTAACTGATTTTCATAGCCATAGAAGTCTTTAATATTTGCATAATCTGTGTTTCTTTCAGTTGTGTCTCAGAATTTGAGCTATTATTGCAGCCAAAAAACAGTTTCTTCAGGACCAGAAAAAATGCAAATATTTAAAAGAAAATGTCAAAGTAGTAAATGTAAACATTTCCATTCTTGATGATAAATAACTATGTAGACATTCTTTCAACTAAATTCCCAAAGAGAAGCTAAGTGGCTAGAATAAGGAGAGCCTCCAGTACTCTTACCTGGAAAATCCCATGGATGGAGGAGCCTGGTAGGCTGCAGTCCGTGGGGTCACTAAGAGTCGGACATGACTGAGCGACTTCACTTTCACTTTTCACTTTGATGAATTGGAGAAGGAAATGGCAACCCACTCCAGTGTTCTTGCCTGGAGAATCCCAGGGATGGGGGAGCCTGGTGGGCTGCCGTCTATGGGGTCGCACAGAATCGGACACGACTGAAGCAACTTAGCAGTAGCAGCAGTAGCAGTACATGTTTGAAAGATCCTTTCACTTTACGGAACATAGAAGTTAATAAGGAAGCTGAGACAAGTATATAATAACCACTAGGGAATTTATAAATAAGAAGCAATATGACATAAGTCCTATGGCAAACAAACGAAAGACACAACCAGTTTGGGCTGAGGAGTTTTAGTGAAGACAGACTGGAGGAATGGAGACTTCAGCTGGATTGTTCATAAATGCAGGAGTAAAGCTCCAAGGAGGGTTTATGAAACATTCCAAGGTCGAGGCAGGAGGATTCTTGTTGAATAGAAGTGTGAGTTGGGAATGAGGAGGATATTGAGATGAGGGCATAGATTTCTCTGCATCCAACTCAGAGATGCAGAGAATGAGAACAAAGAATGAGAGGATGAGGATAAATGTGAGGACAGCGATGGAGCAGTTTGAACATGCTATTGAAGAGGTCAGTTGGAAGAGGTAACTTTTGAAGAAGGGAGTGTTGTAATGAAAACAAAATGATGTTTGGTAAAGTTCAGTTTAGTAGCTGTAATTTGAGAGCTTAGAAGGAAGTATTGAGATAAACACACACACATAACACACACATATATGTGAGGGGCATTTGTTTTACTTACGTCAAAGTGTTTTACCTACATTTTGAATCCTTGATTTTGACCAAAGTATTTTTCTGGCGTTGGGCATCTAGTCATTATCTGTCATCTATTTATCTATGAAAAGTTTTGACAATCACGGGGAACTAATGTGAAAAAGATAAGAAAAGTAAGTGAAGTCGCTTAGTCGTGTCTGACTCTGTGACCCCATGGATTGTAGCCTCCCATGTTCCTCGGTCCATGGGATTTTCCAGGCAAGAATACTGCAGTGGGTTGCCATTTCCTTCTCCAGGGGATCTTTCCAACCCAGGGATCGAACCCGGGTCTCCCGAATTGTAGGCAGACGCTTTACCGTCTGAGCCAACAGGAAAGCCCCTATTAAGAAAAGTAAGTACTGCCCCAAAATTGGTTTTTGTCATTTGCTCTGCTTTCAAGGAAGCATTTACAAACTGAAGTAACCTGCCTTCTTTTTCATGCAGCTCTCTATCTTACTGTTCAAAAATGCTTGAAGGGCCCAAAATTACTTGATTAAGCTCTCCAGGAAAGCCCTTACCCTTTAAAAACTGGAAGTTAGGAAGTCCCTTAGGCCTCTCCTATAAGCAAGAAAAGCCCACACTCAGTGGTAACTCCTTAAGTGCACTTAGAGCAGATGACTGTATCTAAACACATTCTTTCCACTTGAAAGAACAGCATTATTAGAGGATTATCTGAAGCTGGGAAAAGAGATGATTCCCATTTATCATCCCCATAACATGTCTGCCTCAAAAGTGAGGCCATCAAAAACGCTTATATTGTTTATTGCGCTTTCTGGGTGTAAAATTCATGAATTGGGAAATATTGAGCTCCTTTCTCAGCAAGCAGGCGCTGTCGGTGTCCGATAGCATGCATGGGTGGTGCACCAAATGAGCCTCGGCTAGCAGAGCTAACAGGGAGACACGGGTCACAGAATCCAATCTTGATCTCCTGGCCTCTACTTTAATCTCTTACCTCTGGACGGATTGGGCCTTGATCTAAATATCACGTGATTTTCAATTATTAAAGTAATTTAAGCATATGAAAACAAGTGACAAGATTTGGAGAAGATATTTATATCTTGATCACTAATGTCATTTATTTTTTCAACATCCTGAGTTGGCACCATTTTTAGTGTCTCAAATTTTGAAAATGTTAGGAAATTTGGAACGTCTGAGATAACCTAGTGGAAAGGCAGATTAGGTAGTCTTCCTTGCTTTACAAGGTGGCAGCTAGCATTTCATTTTAGTTAAGAATATATCAATGGTGAATGAAATTGAAGCATTTGCTTATGTCTGGATATATTAGATTCATAGGTATGTGTCAGAAAGCTTAAATATCTTAGACAACTTCAAGTTTTCTCTATTTAAATTCTATAAGTGCTTCTCAAGTACTGCAGTATGACTGTCTATTGTATTTTTTAAATAAGGAAACAAATCTTTTTTTTCACACATTAAAATGAAATCTATTTTAATAGAGAAATGTGACCGTAATATCTCTCCACTGAGTGGACTGGTCTATACTTATATTTAATTAAAAGCTCTTAAATTGTAGAATTCCCTATAGAAAATATGGACTTTAGCCAGCTGCCTCTGCATCTTAGCAACTATGTTTTGTGTCTGCTACCAGTGTGATTGTAAGACTTGTGCTATGTCTACAAAATTTTGCCATTAAGTACTTAAATATATTTGATGAGTAATTTGAGGTCAGCTAGCAATAAAGCTTTGTGTGAAATGCCATTAAAAAAATCTATTAGCATGGTATATTCAAGCTGTTAAAATACATTCACAGAAACAGAGAATAGATTATATGTACTCTGTGTAGAGTTCTGTGGTTTGACTCTTGCAGTCCAAATAAAAGTTATATCACCCTTAGAATAAAATTCTAAAATAGAGTCCTCTTTTGTAAGAATTTGTTCACCTAAGAGCTGGGGTCATTAATTATTCCATGAGGTTACACTGTTAGTACAGAATAGAGCAGATCACAGTTTCATGATGAAATACTTGCTTTCACAAAAACACAGGTGTTCCCTACTCCCCTCCACCCCGAGCCGGTCACACACCCTACAAAGAAACTTTTCTGGTTTGCAATAATTATAGCTCTGGCAACTCTCATAATATGCATGGTGCATGAGGGTGGTGGCAAGAAAGGGGGATGAAGAAGTAACTTCAGAAACTCAATAAAGAGGCGTGAACTGGAATATGGGTGAGATGGAGGGGGCAGGGGCAGAAATGAATTCACTTGTCTATCCCAAGTAGATTTTGTGACTTTTACCCCAAAACATTTATTTGCTTATTTTTTTATCTTTGGCTGTGCTGGGTCTGTCGCTGCGCAGGCTTTTCCTCTGGTTGCGGCAAGTGGGGACTACTCTCAGCTGCTGTATGTGGGCTTCTCATCGCAGCGGCCCTCTTGATGCAGAGCGCGAGCTCTGGGGCTCACAGGCTTCAGTAATTGCGGCTCGTGAGCTCCAGAGTTGTGGCTCCCAGGCTCTAGAACACAGGCTCAATAGTTTTGGTGCACGGGCTTAGTTGCTCCTCAGCACGTGGGATCTTCCTAGATCAGGGACTGAACCCATATCTCTGGCTTTGGCAGGTGGATTCTTTACCACTGAGTCACCAGGGAAGCCCTTCGTGACATTTTAAAAGTATGAAAACAAGTTTGCCATGCTAAGAATAAAATGTAGATTCATCTGTAGAGAATCTGTTGGCCAAAAAAAATTGTCTTCAAAGCCCTGGGCAATGAATATTTTCCTCACCCTTGAACCAATATTAAGAAATCAGAAGAAGCCATTTGGAACACAACTTATTTTAATAATAAATAATGATAAGTTATTAAGACTTCCCTGGTGGCTCAGATGGTAAAGCGTCTGCCTACAATGTGGGAGACCTGTGTTAAATCCCTGGGTCAGGAATATCCTCTGAAGAATGAAATGGCAACCCACCCAGTATTCTTGCCTGGAAAATCCCATGGATAGAGGAGCCTGGTGGGCTACAATCCATGGGGTAGCAAAGAGTTGGACACAACTGAGTGACTACTTTCACTCTTCACTGATAAGTTAATTGTGAGAAGATTCCTTTCAGAAAGAAAACCAAATAATTTCATGTCACATTTCATATCTTTGTTTAAGAATTCTTGTTAAATGGAGCATTTTTACAGTGCTCATATTCAATGAGCACTTTTTGAAATGTATCTTCCCAATCACTGTTTATTATGATGCACGGATAGTCTTTTGGTCAGTGCCAGCTTCAAAGAACAATGAGAAGCATAAGAAGAAATTACTTAAGTATTTCTGTATTTTCTGCCATTCTGAGGCAAGGCAGATCAGGTTCTTGGAAGGCAGGTGGAAAAAGGAATTCTAATTTAAATGTGATGATTGGTACATTTGCATTACGTACAATCAAAAAGTGTCCTTTGCAAAAAAGAGTTATAGGAAGGTAATTTCTCTAACCTATTGGCAAGAAGACTTGTTTCAGAGAGAAAGAGAAAGATTTGGAAGACACCCTTGNCTGCGCAGGCTTTTCCTCTGGTTGCGGCAAGTGGGGACTACTCTCAGCTGCTGTATGTGGGCTTCTCATCGCAGCGGCCCTCTTGATGCAGAGCGCGAACTCTGGGGCTCACAGGCTTCAGTAGTTGCGGCTCGTGAGCTCCAGAGTTGTGGCTCCCAGGCTCTAGAACACAGGCTCAATAGTTTTGGTGCACGGGCTTAGTTGCTCCTCAGCACGTGGGATCTTCCTAGATCAGGGACTGAACCCATATCTCTGGCTTTGGCAGGTGGATTCTTTACCACTGAGTCACCAGGGAAGCCCTTCGTGACATTTTAAAAGTATGAAAACAAGTTTGCCATGCTAAGAATAAAATGTAGATTCATCTGTAGAGAATCTGTTGGCCAAAAAAAATTGTCTTCAAAGCCCTGGGCAATGAATATTTTCCTCACCCTTGAACCAATATTAAGAAATCAGAAGAAGCCATTTGGAACACAACTTATTTTAATAATAAATAATGATAAGTTATTAAGACTTCCCTGGTGGCTCAGATGGTAAAGCGTCTGCCTACAATGTGGGAGACCTGTGTTAAATCCCTGGGTCAGGAATATCCTCTGAAGAATGAAATGGCAACCCACCCAGTATTCTTGCCTGGAAAATCCCATGGATAGAGGAGCCTGGTGGGCTACAATCCATGGGGTAGCAAAGAGTTGGACACAACTGAGTGACTACTTTCACTCTTCACTGATAAGTTAATTGTGAGAAGATTCCTTTCAGAAAGAAAACCAAATAATTTCATGTCACATTTCATATCTTTGTTTAAGAATTCTTGTTAAATGGAGCATTTTTACAGTGCTCATATTCAATGAGCACTTTTTGAAATGTATCTTCCCAATCACTGTTTATTATGATGCACGCATAGTCTTTTGGTCAGTGCCAGCTTCAAAGAACAATGAGAAGCATAAGAAGAAATTACTTAAGTATTTCTGTATTTTCTGCCATTCTGAGGCAAGGCAGATCAGGTTCTTGGAAGGCAGGTGGAAAAAGGAATTCTAATTTAAATGTGATGATTGGTACATTTGCATTACGTACAATCAAAAAGTGTCCTTTGCAAAAAAGAGTTATAGGAAGGTAATTTCTCTAACCTATTGGCAAGAAGACTTGTTTCAGAGAGAAAGAGAAAGATTTGGAAGACACCCTTGGAAGCCGTAGGTTTCTGTAAAGTTGGTAAATATGAGTCTGTCATATAGTCTCATAGAGAACAGATATTTAGCAAATTTTGTACCATCAGTTGGTCTTGGGGAGATTGCATTTTTGGGTGCCGTGCATGGTTGTGGGAGTTAATTTAATTTTGCATGCAAAAACCAGTATGATGCTGAGCTGTGTTGTGAACTATATGGCTGTGATTGAAGTATTGTGGTATTTATTTAGGTTAGAAAATGGAATAAATTGCATCTAACAGTTGAGTCTTTTGGTGAAATATTCTAATATGCTGGTCTAAAATGCTAAGGGAGTCCTCAGATTTATGAGCAATGAGAAATGTCAGGGTTCCTTATCCAAGTGGAAAATGGGCTAAAAGAATATTATACTCTGTTCATTGAACTGCAATTAGAGAACATAAAGTGAATGTCAGGGAGTTTAATTAATTGAATTAAATAGACTTAATGAGTTGATAGACAATGAAATTATTATAAAAATTGTTGATTTACAATGAGTTCTTTGTTTTCTTTGCTAGGAAAACATTTTATTTTAAATTATTCTTTTCCTTTGTAAAACATGTAATTGAGTGTCAGAGTGTCAGTTCCTTTGACATGCTGACATTTGACACACTGACAGGCCTCTGTGTCTTCTTTCTGCTTTTTTCCACCCCACTTGTTTTTAGAGCTACCAATATCATACCTAATGGAACATTTATCTGTAATTATTCACTAAGAAGTTCATGGGATATGTTTATATCCATTTTGTTTTTCTAAAAAGTAAGGAATTTATTTAGAATATCATACAAATCTATAATAACATTGAATATTTTTACCCTATTCCCAGCCTAGGAGTTTATAAATAAAGACTATCAAGCAGTTATTTCCTTATTTATCCTTGTGTTTGGCTGGAGAAGCTTGACTGAGTAGTTAGTTTAATCTCTACTGCTTATACAAAGGTACAAAATGTGATGGGGATTTTTTTTTTTTTATATGCTTGACACACACCTATGCTTCTTATTGAAATTCTTTCTGTATTTAAGTGCAAGGTGCTGTGGAAATTTAGACTGTATATGTGATCATTTTTAATAATGAGTTCTCATGATATTTAGGGGCTTCTCTGGTGGCTCAGAGGTTAAAGAATCTGCCTGCAATGTGGGAGACCTGGGTTCAATCCCTGGGTCAGGAAGATCCCTTGGACAGGAAATGGCAACCCACTCCAGTATTCTTGCCTGGAGAATCCCATGGACAGAGGAGCCTTGTGGGCTACAGTCCATGGGTCGCAGAGAGTCAGACACGACTGAACGACTTCACTTCACTTTATGATATTTATACCTAATGAAACCTAATGAAAAGGGTGATATGCTAAATGACACTATAAGCGATTTAAAATTGGCATATTTTTGAAGTTCCTGTTAAATTCTACAAAGTTTCACAGAATCGTTTAACTGAGCATAGCTTCATGGTAGCTCAGACGGTAAAGAATCTGCCTGTAGCACAGGAGACCTGGGTTCAATGCCTGGGTTGGGAAGATCCCCTGGAGAAGGAAATGGCAACCCAATCCAGTATTCTTACCTTGAGAAGAACTCCATGGACAGAGGAGCCTTGCGGGCTGTAGTTCATGGGGTTGTAAAGAGTCAGACACGACTGAGTGACTAACACGCTTTCACTCAACTGTATTCAAATAGTATTAACAATGAGACTACTTGATTTAGTGATTAGATAAGGTTATAGATGTGATATTTCAAAAGATTCATTTATACAGAAGTCATTTAAAGATGCAATCTCTCATATACCTGTATAAGCATATGCATATATATTCTCTCACATTCTTTTTTCCTTAGTGAGAGGTAGCCTTCAACACAAGCTATATTAAAAGGTATTTATCATCTGATGATGTTTTCTTTTAAAACATACACCATGAAACAGTATAAGATCACAGTAATAACTTCTATGATCTAATAGTAAATGAACTTACCCTTTTTCAAAAACAAAGGTCAGGCATTTAGTTATTTATATGAGTTTGGCAAATAGGAGTAGCTATNTGACAACTGCTACCCTGGATAATCCAGGTATCTGGAATGTTTAGATGCCAGTGAGGGAGAATGGCGGAGAAGGCAACAGCACCCCACTCCAGTGCTCTTGCCTGGAAAATCCCAAGGGCGCAGGAGCCTGGTAGGCTGCAGTCCATGGGGTCGCTAAGAGTTGGACACAACTGAGCGACCTCACTTTCACTTTTCACTTTCCTGCACTGGAGAAAGAAATGGCACCCCCTCCAGTATTCTTGCCTAGAGAATCCCAGGATTGGGGGAGCCTGGTGGGCTGCCGTCTACGGGTCGCACAGAGTCGGACACGATGGAAGTGAGTGAGCAGTAGCAGCAGCAGAGGGAGAATGGATATGTGTATACATGGCTGAGTCCCTTTGCTGTGTGCCTGAAACTACACAGCATTGTTAATTGGCTGTACTCCAATATAAAATTAAAAGAAAGTTTTGTAAAAATTGAAAAATAAATTTAGACATTTAAAAAGATTAAAATTAGAAAAAAACAGTGAATAAAATTATTTTGATAGTGACTAAAGAAGATGACAATCAGCTAAATGAAGGATATATTGGAAAGGGAAGGGTCTGGAGGCTATGAAGCCAGTGAAATATTTTCAGTGTTTCACAAGTGAGGTGGTCAGAGCATGAGCCAGAATTGGGGGTGGGAAGGCTAGGGAGATTCTTTATTGGTTTTAAGGCTCATGGGACTCATCTAACAGCAATGGAGATAATGACCTTACTCTGAATACACTTGAAATTTTCTTAGGGGTTGCCAGATTTAACAAATAAAAATATTAGATCAGTGACACTTAAATTTCAGATTTAAAAAAGAAGAGTTTTTAGTACAAGTTTGCCCTAAATAAAGGATGTGACATACTAAAAGTTCTTTTTTTTTTCAATCTGGAATTCAAATTTAAGTGGCTATCCTGTATTTTACCTGGCAATCTTATGAAATAGGATCTTTTGACCTTTTACTGAAAGTACTTTTGTGGCTTTTATTATAGATTTTGATGAATGTCACTCTAATCCTTGTCGCAATGGAGCCACATGTATCGATGGTTTTAATACCTTCAGGTGTCTCTGCCTCCCGAGCTATGTTGGGGCACTTTGTGAGCAAGGTAAGAGCTTCTGCAACATTTGCATGAAGAACAGTATTGATACTTCAACTGTTAATTCTAGACAGCCCTTTGCCATGATTATTTGGATTTTGTTGTTGTTGTTAACAATTTTGACCATACTGTATATTCTTTTCTGCAGAGGAAATTCTCAGATTGCCAAAATACATTAGGTTTCCTGATGCATTTTTAGCTCACAACATTGGAACAATACTGTTCATTTGATCATTGTTGTTTTGCTGATAGAATGGAATTGCAGACAGGCATGCTAAGCTGAATTTAAGGACATCCATCCACCAAAAGGAACACTGTGGTACATATTCTTCTTGGGGACAGACTAGGCATGGACCTTAATCACATACGTGGCTTGTACCAAGGATATTGAATTCAGTGTTAGTTGCCTTTATTTTCTCCTGTCAGCATTTGAGACTCAATGGTCTTATTGTTCATAGTTGATCATCTCTGGAGAATGAGTTAATGCAGTTGTGCGAATACATTCTCCTTGACTTGGCAAATACTACAGAAAAGATATTATGAACCAGGTTTCTTTCCTACTGAAGAAAAATCTATTTTTTCTGAATGAAGGGCCTAAATTCATGATGGCTTGAATCGAGTGATCCCTGTAATTTGCATTTTATGGCCAACCTGAGAGTGTATTTTGGGTGGTTAATGGTAACATTTCTGAGCCCATCAATCAGAAACAGATCACATACTCAGCACACTCAGTTTTGGAACATCGATTTCCTCTCCTTAAACTCATACAGTGGTTTGGCTTTGATAAAAGTGCTTAATGCCAAACTTCCATTCCACCAGACAAAATGAAAATGAGTGTCTAATAACTCAGACACATTGGTCTGGCCCCACATTCCGCTTTGCAGCATGAATCTGAATGTCAACACAATTAAAGCAAAGCTAAAAGGAGTGTGCATTGAATTGCCAAAGGAAAGGGATGGATGATGCTTGGGCTTTTCAGGGTTTTCTTTTTCCTTATTGCATAGGATGGCTCTGTTTTAAAATTGTAAAATATAAATATGATAATTGACCAAACAAGATCCTCTTCTTTAAAGAAAACAGTAGGAAAGATGCTAATTGTTGAAGAAAACAAAAGGGTGAGGTGCTTGAGCCTTTTGTATGTGTTAAAATGATTCTGGCTTCACTTAGTTCCAAGTACAAGGAGTGATTAAAAAAAATAATTTGTGCCACAAGTGTTTTTGAACACGTGCAGTCTTACAGGCACTGTTCTGGGTGCGGGTGATAGAGCTCTGAACAAAACAAAGGCTCTCATCTTCTTGACTCAGCATAATTCTTGGCAGGGAATACAAAGAGATACTATTTGTTGGTTACTTTTTAATTCACCACTTGCTTCAAGGTACACCATTTCCTTTGGCTGACAGCAATATTTCTGTGGGTTAAATGGACCAGAAATTGAGGCCCAGGAAGGAAAAGTGATGTGTTCAAGGTCACACAGCTAGTAAATTAGAAGAGTGGGAAGAATGAACCTCAGTGGCCTTGGAAAGCCCAGATTTTTTCAACATCTTCACTCTTCTAAAGTAACTCTTAAGGAGAAGCATTTTATTTATATGTGAAGCTGATAGATTCAGCAGTAACATCCTTGGAAGGGAGTTTGGGGGCAATTACCTTTTACTTCCTTTTAAGAGAATATTAAAAAGAAAAAGTTTTCATTTTTCTTCTCATTTCTGGTATCACCTTTCAGGTACCTTCTATTTTATCTTACAGCAAGTTTAACTTTCATCCACATGATTCACTGAGGAATAGCTACCCCAGTCTGTTTACCAGATGCAGCTGTGCTCCTGTGATTTACTGCCAGGACACTGAAAGATTTTTTTCTCCTCTTTTCAGGTTGCCTAAGAACAAATGTTTTCTTCATTAACAGCGGCATTGTTGTCTAAACAGTTTTCTATCCAAATTTCGGTGATGACTGTGTTGTTGTTTCTTCAGCTGACCTTTTCTGTTCTCTGCTTTAGTAACTTCCCAACTCCCAGCAACTCTGAAAGAGGGGACGCATTTGGTGGAATGATAACAGATCTTAAAATCTAGAAGGAGGTCTTAGAACCATGGAGGGACAGTTCTATACACACAATTTGCCCCCAAGTCAAGATACATCTTGCCAACCAGAAGTGCCAGAGTGTTGACAGTTTCTTAAGGCTTGTGGGCTATATGTTAGGAGTGTTGAAAACGTTGCCTATATAGCATGAGGAGAATAGAGTTTTAGTGAGGTTGTTTAAGAATGACAATTTCAGCCTCTGTGGTCGTGAACAAGTGTTGCTGTAATCTCCCCATCTTCCCCCAACACACACAGGCCAAACTAAATGTGGGACTTTGTAATATACTCTTGGTGACCCCATGGACTGTAGCCTACCAGGCTCTGAGGAGCCTCTCAGTCCATGGAATTTTCCAGGCAAGAGTACTGGAGTGGGTTGCCATTTCCTTCTCCATAGGAGTCTTAAAGCATAAGAAATATTCCCAAATGTAGACTGATGCCTAAGAAAGCATCATCTGAAAGCATTGCCTTTTAATAAATGTGTATCACATTATCTTTAGATAAGATTCAAAAGACAAACTGCTTCTGATAACTCCTTTCATAACTGCATCCTAGAAGGTGCTGTTGACACATAGTCCTTCATTACGTATTTGTTGAATTCACAAATAATAAGAATTAAGTGAATTGATGTGGATATTTGGCTTCTTTAAAAAAATTCACTCTATTAAGTATTTGCACATCTATTTACAGTCATTGGAAGAGTACAGATAAATAATCTGTCCCCAGTTGGTTTTTGCAGAAACACCGCCTCTGTTTTCTGTACACATGTGCTAACTGAGAAAGGCACTGGGGCAGTGTCACGGTCATCTAAATTTTTAGGATCATTTGGTTTTCTGTACACAAGAGGAAAATACTGTCTCTTAGTGATAAAAGACAAAGAAAACCAGACTAAAACTGTTTAGGTTAATAGAGGATAAGAAAGAGGGTAGAGAATAATTTTTTTCTGATGTATTATTCAGTAAGTTAGGGATCCTCTAGAATCTTAAACTGTGTTTCTTCAAATAAATGATAATTTCCAAGGTTATGGTTGGATGGTATCACCAACTCGATGGACATGAGTTTGAGCAAGCTCTGGGAATTGGTGATGGACAAGGAAGCCTGGCGTTCTGCAGTCCCTGGGGTCACAGAGTCAGACATGACTGAGTGACTGAACTGAACTGATACTATTACAATATCACAGCACTGACTGGCAGTAAGGGTAATTTCCCGATTCTACCTCCCCCAACCCTCTGCCACCCTTTCATATATAAAGATCTGTTTCCTTTACACCTTGCCCACTTCTCCTCTGAAATCTTCCACGTGAACTTCCCGAAAGAAAACCCACTCCGTCCAAGTAGCCAAAATAGGCTTCCTTCTTGGGTGCTGAGTGCTACTGTTATAAACCTGCCTATCTGTGTCTTGAGTCCTTTCCTGTGAGATTAGTGGTGTCCAAACAACTCTGTAATACAGCTCAAAACTTCCAGCGCACACTGTTGAAATCAGTTAGTCAGCTGGCTCTAACTAAACAACAGGCCTGATAGACTAAACTGAAATAAGGACTGTTCTCAGAGATAAGCTGCATCTGTTGTATGATTCTGGCTTAATCGCTGAAGCCAGGAAAAAAATTAAGTCTTCATCATGCACGATTTCCCGCAATGAGTTATAGGAGGAGGAATAAATGGAGTAAGAATCAGGAAACAATCATGACTTTTAGCTTGGCCCCTAAGTCAGACATATAAAATGAGCATTTATTTCATCTAATAGAGTTTTGTTATCTTCATCAATCAGTAAAATTTAGGAGAGGGGCATCTGATCATTAGGTAATGTGCAGTTTTCACAGTGTCCCCAGTTTCATAAACTTGGCCATTTTGTTTGTTTTTACATGTAACTGGTTCAATATCTTTGTGAGATGCTTTATGAAAGTTAAAATGATTTCTATTGATCATCATTTAATGCATATTTTAATCTCACCTATGAGTGGGCTTGGAGAATGCAATGGCAACCCACTCCAGTACTCTTGCCTGGAAAATGCTATGGATGGAGGAGCCTGGTAGGCTGCAGTCCATGGGGTCGCTGAGGGTCAGACATGACTGAGTGACTTCACTTTCACTTTTCACTTTCATGCATTGGAGAAGGAAATGGCAACCCACTCCAGTGTTCTTGCCTGGAGAGTCCCAGAGATGGCGGAGCCTTGTGGGCTGCCGTCTATGGGGTCGCACAGAGTCAGGCACGACTGAAATGCCTTAGCAGCAGCAGTGCGTGGGCTAGTCTGAGAAGGTTGCCAGTGAGAGGGCAGTGCTATGTGCAAGACTATTTTCTTTTGATATACTTAAAAACTGGCAATCTAGAAAATATAGCTGAAGTTTATTGCCAGTGTAAAATTTAAACATATTTGACAAATGTTTTCATCTCACCAGGATACTGGTTATAGTGTGCTTGTTTCAAAAGAGAAAAAGTATATGGAATGAGGGGTACTAAGTTAAAGTCACTCTTGATAAACTTTAAGTCCTTATGCTTTTGCACTGGGAGTTACCTATATTCCCTCTCCTTTTGGGAAAAAAGCTCACAGTTGTTAATTATATCCCAGAAGCTGCCAACTGATGAAGCATTTTCTTCTCTTAGTAAATCTACGTGGCAAGAACTTGTGACCCTGCAGCTCTCTCTCTGGGAAGTGGGGAAGGACTATTTCCAGAGCCTTTGAAGTTGTTATGCAAATAGAGCATTCATAATCCTTTTAGCAAGAATTCCTATCTTATCATTTGTCTGATTTCTCTTTAGAAAAGTTTGGTAAGAAATTATTAGCCCCAGTTGCTTCACAAGTAAGTCAGTAGACTCTGCAGCCTACTGAGGTTTTGATTGACCCCTTTTCCAGTTTTTCTCCTGCTGATACTGGCTTTCATCAAGGAAAGTGCAGTTCAATAGTGCCTTTCCAGTCCTAAGATGTATTGTCCCTCACTTGGCAGGAATCGCGTGGGCTCTCTTTATCATGATTTCTTTGTCACTCTAACCAAAATTGGTGAATCCCTTGCTTCAGGGACATTGCATTGATGTGGCTTGGGATTTCTATGAACTTGTGGATGAGTGAACCAAGTTTGAATGATATAGCTGAGTTTAATAAGCCCATCCTTGTTTCTTCCCAGACACGGAGACATGTGACTACGGCTGGCACAAATTTCAAGGGCAGTGCTACAAGTACTTTGCCCATCGACGGACGTGGGATGCAGCTGAACGGGAATGCCGTCTGCAGGGCGCCCATCTCACCAGTATTCTGTCTCATGAGGAGCAAATGTTTGTGAATCGTATGTACCAAATACACATGGGTTTTCATTCAATCAAATATACATGAGTTTTCATTCAATCTTACCACCTTCTTAGTTTTTCCTGTATCTAACTGAAACAAGTAGCATTCTTGTGACTCAACTTATTAAATCCCTCATCTGTAAAATGCTTAAAATCATCTCTCCTATGTGAGTCCCCTATTTTGAGAAACATTCAGCTGTAACATAGGCAGACATTTCTTGATTTGCCACCAGAAACAGCTGAAATAGCATGCTATAGGTGGAATCATATGAAATTGCTATTTAATCATTTTTTTAACTTACAGAAATGACCACCTCTTAAGTTTCCAGTCTAATTCTTCCCATACTTTTTGGTCTTTGAATATGTACATATGTTGTCTACAGTTAAAGAGAAAATTGCTTTCAATTATTTTTATCCCACTAGTTAAAATTAAATTATAATAGCACCCTAATGTTATTCTCTGAGCATAATTGGCTTATGGATGCTGAAAGCTAATGAAACTTATTATCAGAGCTGTTCAGTAACTTCCTAGACTATGGCAAAGAGGAGGGCAGCTAGCTTTTATGTAGAAAATATATAGAAATTTTTTGCTCATGAAGCATTGTTTGATGATCTATTTAATATGTTCTCATGATGCCTGCTATCTTTTAGAAGTTTGGTTGTTAATTTGCAATCTGGGTAGAGGTTCATTTAACTCTTTTCATGGTGTCTTTGCCTGTGACTCATTTCATGGTGAAAGTCATTATTTTTGAGGAAGTTTTGCAGAACTGTCCAGTCTAGGTGCTCACTATTAAAAATGCTTTGAGAAGAAACATGTGGCTTCGAAAATGAGTCTAGTATGGGTGAGATCTGTCACATTTTATTGGTTCACTGAACTTTTGCCAACTGCACAGCTTAATAAAAAAAAAAGTGGAAAGTTTCTATCGTGAGTAAAGATGGAAAAAACTACTTAACTGTAGTAAACTGCTAGGGAAATAATTGTCCATGTCTGATATTTTAATGTTTCACGATATTTGCAAATTAGCTTTTTAGTTTAAAACACGTTGGGCAGAAGAACAAAAGACAGTTAGACCATGAAAGATTTTTATGAGCAACTAAACAGAAATTCAGCCAGGAGAGGATTCATGATTCAGTCCAAAAATAACTTTCTTTGATACATTTCATCCATAAGTGGGGAAGGTAATAAAAAGGTCTGTGTTCTCCTTCTTAGGTGTGGGCCATGATTATCAGTGGATAGGTCTCAATGACAAGATGTTTGAGCATGACTTCCGTTGGACTGACGGCAGCACACTGGTAAGTTGCTGATTAAAATGCTGCCAATTCTAGAACTTGGTACTGTGGGTTGCTGGCATTTTACTGAGATACATTAGGCTGCAGACCAGTTAAACATCTTGCTCAGTGATGTTTTCATCTAATCAATGCAATATTTCATCTACTTGGTGAAATAGGGGTTAAAATAGTTTGTTCCCTGAGAACGGATCCAGCTACTAATATTGCAGGCTCTCTTAAAAGAAGAGTATATTGGATTTCCATTGAACAGGTAAACTGCACAATCAGCAGAATTGCCTCAGGTCTGTCTTTCAGATGGTTATCTTTGTTTTTACAGCTTCAAAGCAAAAAGGGAAATAATAAATGTGACAGAAAATGTCCTTTAAAAAAAAAACAAAACCTTTTCTTCTTACATAATTGCACTGGAAGTCTGCTGTTATAAGGCATGGCTCATATTTATCTGAGCAAAAAATGCCCATTGTTTTTTTTATATCTTAGAAAGGATTGTTGAATTATGATCTTATAAATTTCTTTCTATTCAAACTCTGCTGACTAATTATATTGTCTCTTAGATTTTTCCACCTCTTAAAGAAAGAAGTGATTTGATAATACTGCCCACATCCTTGAGTAGGCTTCAATAAGTTTCTTTAGTCAGGATGGGTGAAGCTGATTTGAGTTGCTGCTAGTAAATGCATGAGTCTAATTCCTAAGAACTAGTTCAAGTGCAACTAGCTATAGTGGTTGTTATGGGCTCTGGCTGTTCATTAAAATCACCTGGGGAGCGTAATTAAAAAAAAAAAACCAAAAACTGGTGTCTAGGCTTCGGCTCAAATTCATTAAAGCAAAACCTCTGGCAGCTATATTTTCTAAGGGTTCCCTGGGTGATTCTAAAATGCAGACAAAGATTAGGGATCTACTAGGCTAGACAGTTAAGTGTAAATTCAATTCTAACTTAGATAAACAAGAGGAAAACCTGAAAATAATTTTTAAACACTTTTTGTGTGTGCTTAAGTTTCATTCATTACTGCCACTCATCTGGATTTAATGAGTTTGGCAAAATGTGAAGTTCATTCTAGAACAGACGCCAAACTAATTATTGTTTTCAGAAGTTCTGCTCTGCCTGTTCAGGAAAACTTCTCTGTGCTCTCCTGGACATGCCCCTCAGTTCATCTCTGTGTCCATCATTGTACTCATCTATTCTCCACAATAACCTGTAAGAAAGGCATTAGGTTTATTTTAATAGGAAAATGAAGGTCAGTTAGGCTAAACTTTTGCCCACAGTCACAATGCTATTAAGGGGAGAAGCCATAGGCTTTCTCCTAGCTGGTACCTCCTTGACTTTAAAAAAGATATCCCTTATCACATTTTGCCTTTAGGAACCCTAAAATACCCTGGCTTTTGCTGTCTCTGTCATCACACCTAATATTTAATCAACATTGTTTGTCGTTTGTGTCAATAAGTAAGTTCTTTGGTAAGAGGCAGAAAAGGTACAGAAAGTAGTTTGTCCATAAAATATATTCTCAGTAAGGTATAGGATTTCAGCCCTTGTATCAAGAGTCTTAGGCTTCCCTGGTGGCTTAGACAGTATGGGAGACCCAGGTTCAGTGCCTGGGTTGGAAATATCTCTTGGAGAAGTGAATGGATACCCACTCCAGTGTTCTTGCCTAGAGAATTCCAAGGACAGAGAGCCTGGTGGGCTACAGTCCATGAGGTTGAAAGGAGTCCGACATGACTGAGTGACTAACGCTCACTTTTCACTTCATCAAAAGTCTCATTTTCTTCTACTTGTCCTGGGTGGATGGTATTAATGTATCTGCAGTTGTTACCTCTGTATGTTTTCATTTTGTTGAAATGAGTAATAATTGCAGGCTGATAATTTTGTTCAGATTAATAGTGGTTCATGTAGATGAGTTCTTATATATAAATTTAAGATAGTATTGTTTTTATTAATGTAAGCAAACATAAAAATTAAAGATTTTTCATGTATATTACAGACAATTAAAATTTTTAATAATTTTGTTGAAGTTTATTATGTAATATAGGCATTTTAGTAAGTTTTCCCTTGTTGAATGTAGGCTTCATTCCTGTGGGATAAATTGGGTCTAGGCTACCCACTATTAAGCCTCCCCCTTATAAATAGCCCAGTAAAAGTGCAGGTTCTTGTGAGCTCTATTACAGAAGCTGGAATGCCAGGCACTCAGGTGACCAGTTCTGGTGGGTACTTACCTGTGCTCTGCGGACCTGGACCGTGACTTATCTCTGCTAAGTCGCTTCAGTCGTGTCCGACTCTGGGCGACCCCATAGACGGCAGCCCACCAGGCTCCCCGTCCCTGGGATTCTCCAGGCAAGAACACTGAAGTGGGTTGCCATTTCCTTCTTATCTCTAAGGGTACATATTAGTTGGCTACCTCTATGCTCCTTCCCTGAGCTAGGACAGATGCGTTTCGGCTGGTCGAGTACTTGTAAAGTCTGTCATTTGAAACATACTGATCTGATGGCAAGGTCCCTGACTATCTCCAGCCTGGCACTGGTCCTATAGACTGGATCTGTAGATCCTCATTGTCTGTACTTTTATGCTACTAAATGTTTTTTTCTGGCCTTTCCATGAGCAGTTGAGCTCTTCAAAGACGTGGTTCTCTTGCCTGCATTTTCTTTCTGAAGGTGTGTAGAATAAGGCTCTATACTCCCTCTGAGTCTGGTTAGTGAGCTTGAGTGTCAGCTTATAGCTGGCAGATTAAGTGAGGTCTGAAAAATGTCTTAGGGACTTTATCTTGCTTGTCAGGTGCCATTCAGACATGCTTGACTCATCAGATGTCATTACTCCACTCTTCGAAAGCAAGCCAGCTGAATTCAATGTGTTTTTAATCTGTGTCCAGTAAGTTTTAATGGACTGTACTGTGAAACATGTGTGAAAAAATAACTTACCATTTCCATAGTTTTTACTGGTCCTCAGCTTGGTAAATAAGTGAGCATTGCAGTTTTTCAAAGGAGAAATAATGATTTTCCTCTGATATTTTCTGGGTTTCCCTGGTGGTTCAGCTGGTAAAGAATTCGCCTGCACTGCAGGAGACCTGGATTCGATCCCTGGGTTGGAAACATCCCTTGGAGGGAATGGTACCCACTCCAGTATTCTGGCCTGGAGAATTCCACGGACTGTATAGTACATGGGGTCGCAAAGAGTCGGACAATACTGAGCAACTTTCACTCACTCTGATATTTTCAGATGAAGGTAACGTGATCTAAGATAGATAACTATACCACATAAACAAGAACTTCCCCTTAATTCATTCACATTTTCTAATGCAAACCCGAGGGTTTTGGAGAGAACACCAAATAAATGGGGCTTAATTTGATGAAGGCAGCAAGTGAATGACATAAACAAGGTGAAGTTTATCAAAGAAATGCCGCAAGTAAATCCAGAAAAAACTCTGACAGACCCCTGGTTTCTTCTTAATTCACTCTTTGTGTAAAATAAAAGTATGCTAAGGAGTATCCTTAACTTTGAACATTTTGGAACAGAAGAGGCCATCTGCCCAACAGTCTGTCTCCCTCCTATTCGACTGATCTCTGGCCCACTTTCTGCTTTGCTAACCACCCTTGCCTCCATCCTTCCTTTCCGAGGCAGCCTAGGTGTTTCTTAAATTCGTTTGTAGTTCTTTCTGCAGCCACCATCCCCTTAACAGGTTCCATGTGTGCTCAGGCCTGGGAATAAAATAGTTCTCCTTTGTTTCGCTGTTTACTCCCAGTGTCCTGCTTTTGAAAATATCCCTAATAGTAAACTCTTCCTTGGGAAAAGCAGTATCTGCTTACACTTGGGAATGGTGTTAACTTCACTGTGTGCAATTTCAAGGACTTTGTTTATATTTTAGAGTGATTTCTCCCCTCTCCCCCACCCCCATTTTTTGTTTGAAAGGTTTATTAGAGCTTATCCTTCTTGGGAGGTAGAGCAGTATTAAAACAAAAAGAACCTTTGATATTTACCGTATATTATCTTTTGTCATTCAGTCTTACAGTTAAAACAAACAAGTTGATACTATGTCTCAATTTCAATCATTTCTTTTCTTGAAATCATTAAACTTTGCTTCCAAAAATCTTGCAGTGTATTGCATTTAATGTGATTATGCTTTATAGCTGGATTAATTCACTTTATACGCTTATACTAAATTAATAATGTTATTTGGCCAAGTTATTTACTTTGCCCTTATTCTNCATACAGTTAAAACAAACAAGTTGATACTAGGTCTCAATTTCAATCATTTCTTTTCTTGAAATCATTAAACTTTGCTTCTAAAAATCTTGCAGTGTATTGCATTTAATGTGATTATGCTTTGTAGCTGGATTAATTCACTTTATACGCTTATACTAAATTAATAATGTTATTTGGCCAAGTTATTTACTTTGCCCTTATTCTTCAGATTCTGATGGATTCATTCCACATTATTGGTTTATATAATAGGATATTGCTACAATGCCAGATTCTTGCCTTTGTTGAATCTTTAAAATACTTTTTGTTATTTATTTGGAGTATTTATCCAATAAATTTCACAAAATTGTATTCATGAACAATATTTGTTCTAGCTTAACTTTTCTGATTTCTGTGAAGTCTATTTTGTCTTGACACATTTCAGCTTTTATTTTGTCACTTGCTTTCCTACTAAGCAGTCACATTTCAGTTTGTCCTTTGGTTTTCTACTCCCCAGTCATTCTTTAACTTGACTATTGATTTCTCACAGCAAAATGCCTCAAGTGCTTGTTAGAAAGCCTGACAAATAACTTCCATAATGAATTACTTTCCTTGTCACCCAAGTAATGTCTTCAAAGACACTAAGTTAAACCATCCAAGTTAAATACACATTAAAGCTGGGGAACTTAAACAAACATTGCTTATCTAGCTTCTATACTATTAGCTGACTTTTAAGTTTTTTCTTTAACCTATTGTTGAATGAATGACTAGTCTGAAGTGTTTTTTCCCCAGATCTTGTTTTCCACTGCTTATGACCTTCCTCTTCCCTTGCTCTATTGTCACTCCCTTTAAAATTCTGCAAGCGTCTTCCTCCTGCCTTCAGGATAAAATTCTATAATTATTTGTGAGGCACATCAGGCCCACTTACTCCATCTGCCACTTCCTAAGCTGTTTTATCTCAAAATACCCAGTTCCAGGAATAAGCCATGACATCTCACTCCTGCAGGTCTTTGCATTCATGTGCCCTCATTCTCAGAATGTTCTCACCTCTTGCCCTAAATTCACTTGATAAATGTTTGAATATCTTGCTTAGCCAAGAGTCGCCTTCTTCCAGGAAACCTTCCTAGCTGGATGTGACTAAGGACTCCTCCTCTATGTTGCAGAAACCTTTGTGAGCTCTTCCCATCCTCCCATTGAACCCTGTAGTGTTAATTTCCTGACACTGAGCTTTCTGGGGCGGAGATTAGCTTTCACCCCTGTTTTCTTGGCACCTAGCAGAGTGGTTGACAAAATCAGATATTTGAATGATAATCAGTATCCATACATTGCTCAACCAACTCACTGTGTTATCTTTTGAATCCTGAAAAGACTCATTAAGTCTTTTGGCTGAATCTCCCTATGACAATTCTTGTTTATCTAAATTGTTTTATTTAAATTTGTATCAGTATGAAAAACATTAAACCATAAAATAGGTGGTATTTCAAACATGACAAAAAGAAAAAGAAAATGTTTCTATGAATCAGAAACATTTGTTGCTGAGCATAATGCATCTTACAAAAGTTATTAACTCAAAGGAAAACAAATGTTCCTCCTGGAAATAAATGATGACAATTTTGTCCATGGTTGTCCCAAGAATACATATAAGCCTTGGGAAGAAGAAATGGAAAGCAAACTTTTCAAAAATTTGAGTTATATCGGCCGATTTTCCATGAAGTTTTGGGAAACTGACAATTACTCAGACTTTTAAAAACCTTATTATCCAAATCCAAAATGTAGTGAAACAAGCAAAAGGAATCTCAGTCCTGAATGTTTTCAGTTTGTTTCATTTCTTATGGGTTGCTTCCCTAAGGATGACGTGGTTGCTAAGTTGGACAGGGCTTCCTTTATCCATCCTCTCTCTGAGTCCATCCTTTCAAGCAGAGGGAGCCAGACCTCAAGAAGCACTATGGAGTCACTTATGTTTCTCCACCTACATACATCCTGGCAAAATCATTTCATGACTTGCTTTTCAACTACAGATTATAGTGTGTCCATGGACAGCAAAGTTAGGAAGATGTTGGAAACTGTTAGGTGCCTTCGTCACACCGTATTTTTATAACACAACTCCCCAGTTTAAAATCAACCCATGGCCCTCAGAGACTTAAAGCTTTTATGCTCTTACTCCCTCCTCTCTCTAACCCCCCAGGAATAAAACTCTCAGAGAATTCGGATAGAATTCTCCCGAGGTCTCTATTGCTCCTTTCGGTCTTCTTTTAGTCAGTTCCTGCAGCTGCTCAAAACTCCCCCCTCACCACTGGGACTCAGATGCTTCAGTGGATCAGATGCGATGACTTCAAAGGAAAATGTCACCTTTGATGTCCAGAGGTTGAGGATTGAATAGAACTGACAATCCAGTTCCCTTTAAAAAAAAATGTTGAGGAGCTTTGGGAAAGTTTGATTTGTAAGGGAAAAACCCCTGGCCTTATACTTATACATTAAAAAGAGCACTTTCTGCATCTCTTTTATGCTTTTCCCATCATCTCTATTTTGTCAGCCCTCAGTGTGTCTCTGTGAAGACTGCTAGCTTGTCAGCTTCCTAGGAAGTAGTCACAGCCTCCTTCTCACTCTCCAGTGTCGTGTTTGGAGACAACAGACTTCCTTTTCTCTGCACTTGTCTGGCTTTAGTCAGAAAGTTCTCAAATAAGTTAGTAATTCACAAATCTATAGATGTCTTATTTTCTAGCTCTAGCTAATTAATCTTGTGCCTTTATGTTATGAGATACATTATGAAATGCTTATTGATATCCTTTTTGTGCTTAAAAAATGCTACGGAAATAATATTCTGGAAGATATCTGAATTTTGCAATTTTTTTTTTTTTAAAACATGGTCAAGCATTGGCAAACTGGCACTCCTAGAACTTGGAATACTCACTTGCCCTCCTGGTCATGATTCAGAGTTGATGCAGAAAAAAAGCCAAATTGGTTGTGGATTTGACTTTAAATCCAGAGTCCCCTTTTCTTCTTTCATGAATAAACACCTCAGTCTGTCATGCAAAGTATAGTGAGAAAAAAAACCCAACAAAACACCCAGCTTTTAAAAAGGTAGAAACAATAAAGAAATGGCCTTTAATCCAGGAAGAGACACTTAAAAGGGACAGAGAAAAAGAGTAACAAATTGCAGGCCATAAACCATTATTTTTTTTTTCTGCAGGAATGTACCGTTATTACCCTTTTATAAACACAAAGATTCGTATCCTCCTCCACCTCCCAGATGTCTTGGACATTGAAAAGAGAATTAACTAACTGTGTCTTCCAAGTTTGTTTGTAGGTTTGTAGGTTTGAAGGGATTGAGAATGATTTGGCAGAAAACAATGATGCAAAACAAAACCCCCAAGCCAAAACTTGCAGTTTTACTTTTTCTACCTGAAAATCTTAGAAGACTTCCTGTCAAGTGTTTGCAGATGGATGTGTGTTGGCTGTGCTGCGGTTTCAGCTCCAAGTCAAATGCCACTTCCCTGTGAGCAAGTCACATTGCATATCAACATTAATTCAATTATGTTAAATCTCACAGGCTTCATCACATCATCCTAAAAGCCAAGGAAAATGTATGTTGTTTCCTGTTCCTTTCACACATTGCCCATGAGAAAGAATTTTCCGTTTCTTGTCCAAAAGACCACTGAACTCTTAGTGAAAATTTTTACTTGTGTTGCAGTTCAGTTTGATTTGAAACCAAGAATTGGTTCTGATTCTGATTCTACACGTGAGATAGATCGAACAATATTGTAGTTGTAGAAAACAAAACCCTCATCTCTGCCTTTCCCTTCCTTGAGTACAGCTGGTTTGTTATAGGCAAACAGCTGGAAGAACCGTATTTACCCTCCACCAGAAGATCACTTCATAGTTGACACGATTCCCCTTAAAAAAAAAGAAGAATTGATCAGTGTAATAGTTCCTTCTCCCAGAGGCTTTTCCAACAGTGCCCTGTGAAACTTGAAAATCACACACGGTTATTTAAATTTAATTGCTAATTAGTTTAAGGCAATGCATAACCAAGGAAAAGGCCAAGAAAATGTTGAATGGATTTGGCAGTTTCACGTTGCATTTGGATCGTTAGCACTTCCTGACTGAAGACCTGTACAAACAAACTTGGGGCAAGGAACCCACTGGCATCATTCACGGTGGGGATTAAACGCAAGTGGCTTGTGGGGCTGTGCCTGGGGCCCCGTCTCCCAAGTGCTCTCACAGTGGGAGGAACTCACATCCTTTGGAAACTGCTGTTGATAATTACTACTTTGTAGGGCAGTGAGCTCACGCTATTACACAAGATTAGCGCTGTGCTCCAAAGCTGGCAGATCATCTCTCCTGCACAGAAACTTGCCAGCTAGGAAAATAATGGGCATATTGCCACTTTAACAACTATCAGGAGACCCCAAGTTAGTTTTTTTCCCTTCGACGACGTATTCATGTTTGTAGGATCCGACTCCAGGCTGCCAGCCTAGGGCAGGGACACCAAAACAAACGTCTCTTTCTCCTTTAAAACAAAGCTGCTCTTTTCCTTTTGGTCGTTGGACTAAAAGACAACAGCAAAACCATAACCTCCTTTAAAACATAAATAAACAAGGACTGAGACCAGAGTAACCTGAAGCAAGTACCAGGATCAGAAGAGGGTATATCTCTACCTCGAAGTGAGGTCATGTGCCCCGACAATTTAAATAAAACAAAATTAAATACAACCGCCCCCCTTCCCCCCATGCTGCAGACTGCAAACAAATGCCTATTGTGACCAGAGCCATCTAGGGGAGAAAGGAATTTTAAAGTTACCAAATGTTTTGATTCCTCTAATAAGTAGTCCTCCTANTACAACCGCCCCCCCCTTCCCCCCATGCTGCAGACTGCAAACAAATGCCTATTGTGACCAGAGCCATCTAGGGGAGAAAGGAATTTTAAAGTTACCAAATGTTTTGATTCCTCTAATAAGTAGTCCTCCTAAGCTCCTGGCAGATAACCATTTGACCTGTGTTTTGAAAGGTGGAGAGTTGGGGGCAGAGGTAAACCCAGAGTGGTTTATCTGAGTCCTTCATTTAGTGCAAAGGTGGTTTCTTATCAGCATATGTTTCAAAAGGGTAAGCAGTCCTCTAGGGGGGTGTTTTCTCTTTGGAGTTTGCTTTTATCCTTGTATCCTTGGGTGGTTATCTGCTTAGCCCTGGCATCCTGGCACCATCTGCATTTGGCCATGGGAAGAGCAGCAGTAGCCCTACCGGTTCCAGGTGATAAAAGGAGTTTGAACACAGAGAAGTCAGCTTCTAGTGCAAGTGTCATGTTTTTATAACTAATCTACATAAGTTTTTAGTTAAAAACAAACTAAATCACACGAAGACGTTAACTTGTGTGCATATTGTTGTTCAATAGCTATGTCATATCCCTGCTCCATGGACTACAGCAGGCCGAGCTTCCCTGTCCTTCACTATCTCTTCGAGCTTACTCAAGCCCATGTCCATTGAGCTGGTGATGCCATCCAACCATCTCATCCTCTGTCTCCCTTTTCTCCTCTTGCCCTCATTCTTTCCCAGCACATGGTCTTTTCCAGTGAGTCGGCTTTTCACGTCAGGTGGCCACAGTATTAGAGCTTCAGCTCAGTCCCTCCAATGAATATTCAGGACTGATTTCCTTTAGGATTGACTGGTTTGATCTTGCAGTCCAAGGGACTCTCAAGAGTCTTCTCCAGCACTACATCAAAAGCATCAGTTCTTCAGTGATCAGCATTCTTTATGGTCCAACTCTCACGTCCATACATGACTCTTGGAAAAACCACAGCTTTGACTATCCAGACCTTTGTTGACAAAGTGATGTCTCTGCTTTTTAATACTCTGTGTAGGTTTGTCATAGTTTTTCTTCGAAGGAGCAAATTGTCTTTTAATTCTGTGGCTGTAGTCATGGTCTGCAGTGATTTTGGAGCCCAAGAAAATAAAATCCGTCACCATTTCTACTTTTTCTTCATCTATTTGCCATGAAATGATGGAACCAGATGCCATGATCTTAGTTTTTTGAATATTGAGTTTTAAGCCAACCTTTTCACTCTCCTCTATAGGTGCTTATTTTTGATTTGCCCTGTTCTAAGGATTTTAGGTGGCTATTACAGATTTGGCTTGTTTCTGATGCAGTTTCACCATTGATGTAAGTCATCTGATAATTTTAAAAGACCAAATAGTAAAAATAAACTATTGTACTTGAATGTTTCTGTCAAGTAGAAAGTTTAGATTAAAGCTACACTGGCCTGTAGCCAAATAGAATGTAATGGGATTGGTACTTACTGTTTAGTTGAGGTCTATTTTTTAGAAAAGTGTTCTCTTCTTACTTTTCCTCACAAAACTGGAAGGACGTAACACAGATAATTTTAATCTTTTTTTTTTTTTTTTCCATATAGAGTAAATAATCATAGTTTGGGGGGGATTCTACATTGTTTTAACTGTGACTTAGTTGGTAATTCAAAATATAATGATGGATGGATATCACCACCTAGTGGCCAGATAGCATTTTGCATGTCAAAACTTCACATTTCCTGAACTGCACTTAGGTTCCTGCAGGAGTAATATTCTCTGTGAGTTAAGTCCCTATAGCTTTAGGTTTTAAAATTCTAGTATAAATTGCATTATATTGTGAACTTGAAAGTTACATGTGATATGAGATGATTTTTCAAATACAATTGAAGCTAACACATGAAGTCACATGCTTAGTGAAATCCTAGCAACTGAGGCAAATATTAGGACCAGTCTTTCCCGTATCTTCACTTTATACACAGTAATAACAGCGGAAAGTTTTCCTTGGCTGGTTCCCTTGGCGTGTGAACCTAGAGGATATTTTTGGTTTTCTTATGAAAATTTTTTTTACAGTGAATTAAATCAGCAGTGTTTGGGGAAAGGGAGACTAGGTAGAAAGTAGAGACTGGATTGTTCATGGAAAAAAAAAAAACTCTCCAAATTATAACTTGAAGCCTTAATAAATTCTCCCATCAATTACAATAATATATTATATCATAGAATGACTTTACTGGACAAATGTCAAGAGTGGTTTTTATCAATGGAATGTATGTGATTAATTGTTTAAATATACTTGGCAAAAGCCAAAGTAGTTCTAAAACACAAAGCCATTAAGATAATCTAAATTCCAGTGAATTTTAAAGAACAAAAGATTCAATCTAACTCAATCGAAGCTGAAAAACTGTAGATAAATATGTGTGTAGGTCCAAGGTCAGTGACAGAGGAGGCCCTTGGCAGATACAGATTCAAGATTTGCAGTTCAGATATACATGAGAGATTTGGGGCTCCAAAAATCACTGCAGATGGTGACTGCAGCCATGAAATTAAAAGATGCTTACTCCTTTGAAGAAAAGTAATGAACAACCTAGGCAGCGTATTAAAAAGCAGAGACATTATTTCGCCAACAAAGTTCTGTCTAGTCAAAACTATTGTTTTCCAGTAGTCATGTATGGATGTGAAAGATTATAAAGAAAGCTGAGCGCCAAAGAATTGATGCTTTTGAACTGTGGTGTTGGAGAAGACTCTTGAGAGTCCCTTGGACAGCAAGAAGATCCAACCAGTCCATCCTAAAGGAAATCAGTCCTGACCGTTCATTAGAAGGACTGATGCTGAAGCTGAAACTCCAATACTGTGGCCACCTAATGTGAAGAACTGGCTCATTTGAAAATACCGAGATGCTGGGAAAGATTGAAGATGGGAGGAGAAGGGGACAACAGAGGATGAGATGGTTGGATGGCATCACCAACTCAAAAGGCATGAGTTTGAGTAAACTCCGGGAGTTGGTGATGAACAAGGAGGCCTGGCATGCTGCAGTTCATGGGGTTGCAAAGAGTAGGGCACGACTGAGTGAATGAACTGAACTGATGATACGAGAGAGCCTCAAGATCCATGACATGAAACAGTTTGTACTTTTTGCTCAAGCACAAATTCAAACTCTACCCAGGGACTAGTGTGTAAAGATTGTTTAGTTAGCTAACAAGCTTGTCCAAAGGACAGCTCTGTTTTCCCATCTCAAGGAGTCTGCTGCTGTTGATTCTGCTAGTCATTTTAACCATTCTGGAATTTTGCTATCATCTTTACAGTGGGTACCTATCCATTGCACAGGTCTGCGTGAACAGGGGCACTCCCAAAGGTCTAGCCTAGATACTGCTTTCCCTGAGGCCAAGAAATACTGAACTTGTAGAGGTGAATATGTGTATGTGTGTGTGTGTGTGTGTGTGTGTGTGAGAGAGAGAGAGAGAGAGAGAGAGAGAGAGATGGTAGTAAATGTCAAATTTGTGTCACAGAAAGATGAATTTTAATTTCATTTAGTGTGTGAAAAAATTTTTTAATTTCATTAGAGAAGAAAAGAAACCAAGAGATTCTAAACAGAGTGTCTGATTCTTTAGCAGAACTAATTTGTTTCCATCGATTATTCTTTGTAGTTATTTGACCAAATTAAGAAATCGTAAAATCTCAATGAAAAGAATTTGAAATGGGTCAAATATTATGGAGAAGGGCTAGTTATCAACCAAGTTTTGATAAGGTCCGTTGCTTTGAAAATGTCTTAGCTTTAAGATGTGGATAAAAGGGATTTAAAAACAAAGCTCTTTAACGTTCCAGGAATTCTTTCTCTACTAGAGGTTGAAGCATGACCTTGTTATCTTCAGGGTTTTGATTTTTGAATTGGCATTATCCTTTAAAGACAAAAGATATCCTAGACAAAGTCTTCTCTAGTGGCTCAGTCAGTAAAGAATCTGCCTGCAGTGCAGGAGATCTGGGTTCAGTCCTTGGGTTGGGAAGATCCACTGGAGAAGGAAATGGCAACCCACTCCAGTATTCTTGCCTGGAGAATTCCACGGACAGAAGAGCCTGGTGGGCTAAAAACAAAGACTCTTTTGGAATGTTGCATGTGAGGATGAGAGTAAGTCATTCCACAGTTCAAGAACCTTCCTTGATCCAGCCTTTTCTTTTCACCATCCAGCTGCTTGCCTATTTCCTCATAAATTGATCTGTTTATATATGTATCACATAAAGGACCAGCTGGGACGTGCCTATCACAGAAGTAACTGACTAATACTAGATGGCATGTTTCCTTTCTTGAATGGAAAGCAGTACTCAAAGCTGAACCAAGCTAACTCCTTCTGTAAAGCAAAGCAAAATACCTGATTTATTTCTAAACCTTGTCTATTAATGAAATAATGCTTTTTGAAAAATTGAAGTACAGTGGATACACAACGTTCTGTTAGTTTCAGATGTATAGCAAAGTAATTCAGTTATACGTATGTGCGCATGTATTCTCTTGCATTATAGGTTTTATAAGATATTTAATGTGGTTCCCTGTGCTATATACAGTAGGTCTTTCTTGCTGTTTATCTATTTTAGTTATAGTAGTGTATATCTTTTAATCCTAAAGTCCTAATTTATTCCTGTCTACCTTTTCCCTTGAATAGCCATAAGTTTCCCTTCTGTGTCTGTGAGTCGATGAAATTATGCTTTTTAACCTTAGAAAAAAGACAGTGATCTATCTTTATTTAAGGAAAAAGTCAATTACTTACATTACAGTTTTATCCTTTGTTCATGCTTGTGATACTAGTTATCTGCCGAGATTTCAGGGCCATTGATCATGGTGGTGTGTATTTTAAAGATAAAAGTCGGCTGGTATCTTTGAATGACAGTTCGGACTCCAAGACACTATACAGTCAGAGTCACCTTGAAAGGATATAAACCCTGACTGAGTTTACTAGGTTACTGCTAACTTTCAAAAGCAGAGACTCTACCCCCATCCCAAAACACAATACATACTTTTTCCCTTCCAGTATGTTGAGTGAATCAAGATGGAAACTTTCAAAGAGCTGGGGAGGAGAGAATAACTCTTCAGCCACTCTGCTTGAGAGAACTAAGTCAAGTTTGTCTTAGATCTGTGGAACTGAATTCACTCTCCAAGGGTGGAAATATTTGCAGACAAGGGAGTTCCATGTGCTCCAGGAGACCTGCAGGATAATTCTCTGCTATTATGTTCATTTAAGACAGGAATAAAATTTTGACAGTAAGATACAGATTATTTGGAAACAAATAATCTAAGCACTTGTAAAATTTGATAGATTGTGATGAATAACTTCAATCAATATTAGGACTGATTCAGAACAAATTCTCTGGTTGTGGAGACAATTTTCATTTGAGAGAAAGATATGTAACAGCTGGATTTGGGCCAGGATTTTTAGAATCATTTTATGTTTTTGGCAGCTAACTTGCTTGAATCTGATTGGGGGGAAAAGAAAGAGAAAACAGTAACTGAAAAGGTAATCAATTGAATTTAATTGCATGGTTGTCTTTGGGGGCACATTTTCTTTTTGTACAGATATGTAGAGGTGATCATTTAATAGGGACTCTAAAGTAACTTTTTCATACAGTATAGAGCATTAAGCAGTTCATACAAGGTTTAAATAATTATCTGTTATAAAATGCAAGTCTATTACAGAACATGTAGAAAAGTTTACATCTGGTCTGGCTTTCCATCAACTGTGTGACTTTTATGTCATAATTTCCTCTGCCATCAGAAGAGAACAAAAATGCAAAGTAATGTAGGGGTTTCTTTTCAGACACGATATTGATCTAATTCTGGTCTCTAGGGGAAAGAGCAAGAGTTCAGGGTTTACAATGGTGAACATGAGTCTCTGAGACAGAAACAGGCTGAGTTCTGGTCAGCATTTATTTCTGTTAGTGATGTTAAGATGAATTCTCCCCAAACTATGCTGGTGTTTTGGGATAATTCTTAGTTTGTCCATCTAGTCCTAGAAGAGGGTCGATCTGGGCTGGATCACCCAGGATGTTGGCTTATAATCCTAGTGAAGAAAAGATAATCTAGATGAAAGTAGAGAATTTTTCTCTGCTTGATCCAAGAGTCTACACTTCTGTATGTTTGAGACACGGTTTATATGAACAAGGCTCGGTTACATTCTTATAACTCAGAACTGATTTCCTCACATTTAGCTTAAGTGAAAAAAAAAATACATTATTAAACCTAAAATCAATGATTTATTTTTTATACTCTTTCTCCCTACAAATGCTATTAAATAAGGCTATAAAGAATTCAGAAGGATACAAAGAAAGTTGTTCAGAAAACTGGAGTTTCCTTTGCTAAATCAGTTTGGCAGTAACATGGAGCAAAATCAAAGCATCCAAGCCAAAATAAATGTGCACAATGGAGCAATCAGATATGAGGTAATAGTGTGACATGCCTGTGGCTATCAGACATTCTTGTAAAAACCACAGACTTAAAATTTGGTCCTGCACCATTAAGCCACAGTTCTGCCAAGCAACAACACAGAACACGGGTTTTAAATCACTGTTGTGAGCCAAATGCAATTCCCACCCAAAACAATTAAATCTTTTACCAGAGGTCTGAGTCTGGGCAGCTTAAGGCCTGAGAATTACTTTGGTGGCATGGAATCAGAATCTCATTTCAGTGTGAAAATGAGATGCTTATTGTTCAGATCAGGAGGAAATGTCAGCTGCAAAATGCATGGCAGTTAAGGGACTTGGATGACTTGAAATGGTATTTGTTGAGGTTAGATTAAAAAAGGGTTAGCTGAGAAATCGGTAAGTTCTTTCTGATCACTGCATAGATCATTTTATACCATTCACTTTTACTAATTACAGAAGTAATTCATGCTCACTCAAGACAAGTTGTCAAACCTGTAAGAATATGTGGAATAAAATATTACCTTAATCTCATATCACTGAGTATAAACTTTATGTATGACATTTGAACACATTTTTTTTGATCCTTTATAGGCACACATACACACAGCTACATCTGAGAGTATGTGCAAAATTTAGATCATTGTGCATTTTTAGTACTTTGATTTTTAACTTAACACTTCTTTTAGTATCTTCCGTCTTCTTGTACAGTCCTCAATAACAAGATATTTAACGCTTATATAATATCCCATTTGTCTGGCTATACCCAAGATTTATTGAATATATGTTTGCTCTCTATATTTTTCCCACTTACTACCAGTGTAAGTAATATTTTAGATAAAATATTCACACCTCTGGTTATTTTTTAGGATAGCTCTTTAGAAGTAGAATTATGAGATCCAATGGNTCAACACTTCTTTTAGTATCTTCCATCTTCTTGTATAGTCCTCAATAACAAGACATTTAACGCTTATATAATATCCCATTTGTCTGGCTGTACCCAAGATTTATTGAATATATGTTTGCTCTCTATATTTTTCCCACTGACTACCAGTGTAAGTAATATTTTAGATAAAATCTTCACACCTCTGGTTATTTTTAGGATAGCTCTTTAGAAGTAGAATTATGAGATACAATGGTGAGAACTTCTTAAGCTTCTTGATGTGTATTGCCAACTGTTTCCCAGAACGGTTATTTAACTCGCTGACTTTGTGATTGTCTTGTTTACTGGGGGCAAACAACATCTTCAATCAGGGGCCAGGCATAGCTCCTGAGGATACGGGAGCAAACAGAAGAAACCCAAATTCCTGTCCTTAATGAGCGTACACTCTGCTAAGGAGAAAAAAATACAGTAAGCAAATAAGAAGCATAGGATGTTAGAAGGTAAGCAGTGTTAGAGGAAAAATAAAGCAAAGAAGGGAGAGGAACGGTATGGGAGGGACAAGGAGAGGAGAGCATTGCACAGTATACACATGGTGTCGGGATGCTGGGAAGTTTTCACTGGTTTCCTGGAAGAGGTTAAGAAAGTAAACTAGAAAATATTGAGCTCCAAGTTAAGTGTATGAGGAACTCTGGAATCTTTCACCATAAAAGTATTAAATGTAGATCTTTATTAGTTTTAGGGGATTCTTATTCTTTTACTTATTAATTTTTAATTTTATCCTGCTTTAATTCATCTATTAAAGACAGTTTAGTTATACAGCAGCAGGACGAATGTGACATTTCTATCTGCAGTGTTGCTCCATTTCCTTTTCCATTATCTATTAAAGGAGGATAGCCAAAAAAAAAAGACAAGCTTGGTGGGCAGAGGGTAAGAGATAATAAGGAAAGGAAAATAAAAAAATAATTAGAAACCCAGGTCAGATCAAACGTCAGTTCGTTGTTGCAGGAAAACCTGGCAAGGCAGAGTGGCTTGGCATTAAGCATCGTTCCAAGGGTCACCTGGTGGGCAACTTGGTGGCACCCTCCAGGCTAAGAGAATGGATTTAAATCCATGTAATTTCTGGATTTCCACAAGAGAAAGAAAAACATCCTTAATTCCCCCTTATGGGGGAAAACATCTTTACTAACCTCCCTTTAATTCTTTGCAGTTGTATCACTTTTCAGAGACTCTTCTGTATATAGCAGAGGTCTCTTGTCTCCTACCTTAATTTTCACATGATTGAGGTGTATTTCAAAGCAAAGTTAAGCAAAGAGATTGAAGGAAAAGTAGAAGATCTCTTAATCTTCTACCTTTCAAACTTAAAGTCTTCATCTCACAAGTTATTTTTCAAAGATCTAGGTTGTTTCATTATATTATAAAGTTTTAAAAACCACATTATTTTTCCTGAGGAGAAAGGAAAATTAGAACCATTTTCTAGTAAATTTACTATACATTTTTTTGAAAACATAAAAATAGCCATGGTGCTTTTGGAAATAACTAGCAGGACCACCTCTTGGCATGCTCTGAATTAGGAACAATTGCCTTCAGTCATATTCAGTTCTTTCTTCTCTTTTTTCAAATAGAATCTAATTCAATGTTGCAACCACAGACTTATTTTTCCCCCTTTTAAAAAATTTGTATTGGGGTATAGTTGATTTACAATGTTAGTTTCTGCTGTACAGCAAAGTGAATCAGTTTTATATATATACATGCTCTTTTTAAAACAGTTTACCCATAGATCTCATTACAGTGTATTGAGTAGAGTTTCCTGAGCTGGACAGTAGGTCCTTATTTGTTATCTATTTTATGTATAGTTATCTATATATGTATAGTTATCTACCTATGTATGTGTGTGTGTATATATCTATATATCTATATGTCTATCTCAATCCCAACCTCTCAGTTTATCTCTCCCTCCTTTCTTCTCCTCTTGGTAACCATAAGTTTGTTTTCTACACACAAACTTATTTTAAATTTAATTCAAAGTGCATGCATGCTAAGTCACTTCAGTTGTGTCTGACTGTTTGCAACCCAATGGACTGTAGTCTGCCAGGCTCCTCTGTCCATGGGATTCTCCAGGCAAGAATACTGGAGTGAGTTGCCATGCCCTTCTCCAGGGGATCTTCCAGACCCAGGGATCAAACCTGCGTCTTTTACGTCTCCTGCATTGGTAGGCAGATTCTTTACCACTAAAAATTAATTTTAAATATAATTCAAGAAAAGAATAATAAATCTGTATGCCCAGAGAGATATCATATTTGCCGTTATCCCATAAATCTGAACCTATATTCCTTTCAGATGAAGGAAATGTGTCTCCACCAGTCTGGTCAACATTAGATGTGTTGTAAAAGCTGACAGTAAGCAAAGCATATTGGGAAAGCAGTACCCAGGCTGAGTAAGACAGACCCTGAACAAACTTGTCCCATATCACATTCTAGTTAAGAGTCTGGAAGCTGGGAAACTGCTTTCTTATTTATCAGTTCAGTTCAGTTCAGTTCAGTTGCTCAGTCATGTCTGACTCTGCGACCCCATGAATCGCAGCATGCCTGGCCTCCCTGTCCATCACCAACTCCCGGAGTTCACTCAAACTCATCCATCAACGGTGATGCCATCCAGCCATCTCATCCTCTGTCGTCCCCTTCTCCTCCTGCTCCCCAATCCCTCCCAGCATCAGAGTCTTTTCCAAAGAGTCAACTCTTTGCATGAGGTGGCCAAAGTACTGGAGTTTCAGCTTTAGCATTCAATATTATTTTCATCTCACTAAAGTTTGTTACTTTTGAATAGGCATAAGGACTATGTTTTTCATATAACTGTTGCTTGATATGGAGGCTGCATTTTAAGGTGACAAAAAATTGAATGTAAACTGAAAAGTTCTGGGTGTTTAACATTTCTAAGGTCCAAACTATTCCCAGTCTTGCTTTATCATTGTAAGAAATAATGCATATCAGGTGGCCAAAGTACTGGAGTTTCAGCTTCAGCACCAGTCCTTCCAGGGAATATTCAGAATTGATTTCTTTGGCACTCAGTTTTCTTTTAGTCCAATTCTCACATCCATTCATGACTACTAGAAACACCATAGCCTTGACTAGACTGACCTTTGTTGGCAAAGTAATGTCTATGCTGTCTAGGTTAATCATAGCTTCTCTTCCAAGGAACAAGCATCTTTTAATTTCATGGCTGCAGTCACCATTTGCAGTGATATTTGAGCCCTCCAAAATAAAGTCTGTCACTGTTTCCATTGTTTCCTCATCTATTTGCCATGAAGTGATGGTGCTGGATTCCATGATCTTAGTTTTTTGAATGTTCAGCTTTAAGCCAACTTTTTCACTCTCCTCTTTCACCTTCATCAAGAGGCTCTTTAGTTTTTTGCTTTCTGCCAAAAGAGTGATGTCATTTGCATATCTAAGGTTATTGGTTTTTTTTCCCATCAATCTTGATTCCAGCTTGTGCTTCATCCAGTCTGGCATTTCTCATGATGCACTCTGCACATAAGTTAAATAAGCAGGATGACAATATATAGCCTTGAAGTATTCCTTTCCCAATTTGGAACCAGTCTATTGTTCCATGTTCCAAATATCACTGCTGCTGCTGCTAAGTCGCTTCAGTCATGTCCAACTCTGTGCGACCCCATAGACAGCAGCCCACCAGGCTCCACCATCCCTGGGATTCTCCAGGCAAGAATACTGGAGTGGGTTGCCATTTCCTCTTCCAATGCATGAAAGTGAAAAGTGAAACTAGTGGAAGGCAAACGATATTTCTGGTTACATGTCATTGCTCAAACTAGAGAATCAATAGGAATTATCTAAAGATATAAATAGAAATTCAACCAGTAGAAAAACATCAGATCAATAAAATTCTTTTTAATTATCTGAACATTCATTAAAAAAAACATTTTTAGTAAGATATATTTTAAAAGCATTATCTTGTATATCAATATATAAAAATGTGATAAATGTTCATATTAAAAAAACTTGCAGATCAGATCATAAAGCAAAACACGACTGTATGGTGCACATGAGAATTATATCTAAAGTAGAATTACTCAGGGAAGTTGACTGTAAAATGATGGGCATAGGTATACTGAATAAATAAAAAACAAATATAGCAAATATAGCAATTTACATATTTCAATATATCAAAGAATTTGGATAAAACAATTTAATTCAATAAGACAAAGAAAGTTACTTTATAGCGATAAAAATATAAATGAAGGACTGAACCTTTTATTCCACTATAATCACAACTATATCAAAGTATATGTACACATAGGGTCTGGAAGTAACTATGTAGATTAGAGTGCCCAGTTTATGATTTTTATCTCTAGCACTGCCATTAATGCTGTTACAATTAACAGTAATTCCATGGTTAAAATTCTTAAAATGAACATTGATTTCATATTTAGAAATCTAGGATACACGTGTGCACACTAAGTCATTTCAGTTGTGTCCGACTCTTTGCNTTTTATATATATACATGCTCTTTTTAAAACAGTTTACCCATAGATCTCATTACAGTGTATTGAGTAGAGTTTCCTGAGCTGGACAGTAGGTCCTTATTTGTTATCTATTTTATGTATAGTTATCTATATATGTATAGTTATCTACCTATGTATGTGTGTGTGTATATATCTATATATCTATATGTCTATCTCAATCCCAACCTCTCAGTTTATCTCTCCCTCCTTTCTTCTCCTCTTGGTAACCATAAGTTTGTTTTCTACACACAAACTTATTTTAAATTTAATTCAAAGTGCATGCATGCTAAGTCACTTCAGTTGTGTCTGACTGTTTGCAACCCAATGGACTGTAGTCTGCCAGGCTCCTCTGTCCATGGGATTCTCCAGGCAAGAATACTGGAGTGAGTTGCCATGCCCTTCTCCAGGGGATCTTCCAGACCCAGGGATCAAACCTGCGTCTTTTACGTCTCCTGCATTGGTAGGCAGATTCTTTACCACTAAAAATTAAATTTAAATATAATTCAAGAAAAGAATAATAAATCTGTATGCCCAGAGAGATATCATATTTGCCGTTATCCCATAAATCTGAACCTATATTCCTTTCAGATGAAGGAAATGTGTCTCCACCAGTCTGGTCAACATTAGATGTGTTGTAAAAGCTGACAGTAAGCAAAGCATATTGGGAAAGCAGTACCCAAGCTGAGTAAGACAGACCCTGAACAAACTTGTCCCATATCACATTCTAGTTAAGAGTCTGGAAGCTGGGAAACTGCTTTCTTATTTATCAGTTCAGTTCAGTTCAGTTCAGTTGCTCAGTCATGTCTGACTCTGCGACCCCATGAATCGCAGCATGCCTGGCCTCCCTGTCCATCACCAACTCCCGGAGTTCACTCAAACTCATCCATCAACGGTGATGCCATCCAGCCATCTCATCCTCTGTCGTCCCCTTCTCCTCCTGCTCCCCAATCCCTCCCAGCATCAGAGTCTTTTCCAATGAGTCAACTCTTTGCATGAGGTGGCCAAAGTACTGGAGTTTCAGCTTTAGCATTCAATATTATTTTCATCTCACTAAAGTTTGTTACTTTTGAATAGGCATAAGGACTATGTTTTTCATATAACTGTTGCTTGATATGGAGGCTGCATTTTAAGGTGACAAAAAATTGAATGTAAACTGAAAAGTTCTGGGTGTTTAACATTTCTAAGGTCCAAACTATTCCCAGTCTTGCTTTATCATTGTAAGAAATAATGCATATCAGGTGGCCAAAGTACTGGAGTTTCAGCTTCAGCACCAGTCCTTCCAGGGAATATTCAGAATTGATTTCTTTGGCACTCAGTTTTCTTTTAGTCCAATTCTCACATCCATTCATGACTACTAGAAACACCATAGCCTTGACTAGACTGACCTTTGTTGGCAAAGTAATGTCTATGCTGTCTAGGTTAACCATAGCTTCTCTTCCAAGGAACAAGCATCTTTTAATTTCATGGCTGCAGTCACCATTTGCAGTGATATTTGAGCCCTCCAAAATAAAGTCTGTCACTGTTTCCATTGTTTCCTCATCTATTTGCCATGAAGTGATGGTGCTGGATTCCATGATCTTAGTTTTTTGAATGTTCAGCTTTAAGCCAACTTTTTCACTCTCCTCTTTCACCTTCATCAAGAGGCTCTTTAGTTTTTTGCTTTCTGCCAAAAGAGTGATGTCATTTGCATATCTAAGGTTATTGGTTTTTTTCCCATCAATCTTGATTCCAGCTTGTGCTTCATCCAGTCTGGCATTTCTCATGATGCACTCTGCACATAAGTTAAATAAGCAGGATGACAATATATAGCCTTGAAGTATTCCTTTCCCAATTTGGAACCAGTCTATTGTTCCATGTTCCAAATATCACTGCTGCTGCTGCTAAGTCGCTTCAGTCATGTCCAACTCTGTGCGACCCCATAGACAGCAGCCCACCAGGCTCCACCATCCCTGGGATTCTCCAGGCAAGAATACTGGAGTGGGTTGCCATTTCCTCCTCCAATGCATGAAAGTGAAAAGTGAAACTAGTGGAAGGCAAACGATATTTCTGGTTACATGTCATTGCTCAAACTAGAGAATCAATAGGAATTATCTAAAGATATAAATAGAAATTCAACCAGTAGAAAAACATCAGATCAATAAAATTCTTTTTAATTATCTGAACATTCATTAAAAAAAACATTTTTAGTAAGATATATTTTAAAAGCATTATCTTGTATATCAATATATAAAAATGTGATAAATGTTCATATTAAAAAAACTTGCAGATCAGATCATAAAGCAAAACACGACTGTATGGTGCACATGAGAATTATATCTAAAGTAGAATTACTCAGGGAAGTTGACTGTAAAATGATGGGCATAGGTATACTGAATAAATAAAAAACAAATATAGCAAATATAGCAATTTACATATTTCAATATATCAAAGAATTTGGATAAAACAATTTAATTCAATAAGACAAAGAAAGTTACTTTATAGCGATAAAAATATAAATGAAGGACTGAACCTTTTATTCCACTATAATCACAACTATATCAAAGTATATGTACACATAGGGTCTGGAAGTAACTATGTAGATTAGAGTGCCCAGTTTATGATTTTTATCTCTAGCACTGCCATTAATGCTGTTACAATTAACAGTAATTCCATGGTTAAAATTCTTAAAATGAACATTGATTTCATATTTAGAAATCTAGGATACACGTGTGCACACTAAGTCATTTCAGTTGTGTCCGACTCTTTGCAACATTGTGGACAGTAGACCACCAGGCTCCTCTGTCCGTGGGATCCTCCAGGCAAGAATACTGGAGTGGGTTGCTATGCCCTCCTCCAGGGGATCTTCTTGACCCAGGGATTGAACTCGAATCTCTTATCTCCTATATTGGCAGGGGAGTTCTTTACCACTAGCACCACTGGGAAGCACTATTAATAGCACCAAATTCCTTAGATATATCTCATTGTCAAAGGAAAAAATACGCATATTTCTTGAAGAGAGACTTTGAGATAACACACATTTTCCACTCAAAGTGTAAAAATCTTTACCACCAAAATTATTTGAGCTAAATTGTTCAACAGGAATTGCTGAGCCCATTCTAATTCAAATGTGCTGTAATGGAGCCATCACTTTTATAGTATGCTTCAACAGTTATCTTTCCCTGCATTTTTACAGCAATATGAGAACTGGAGGCCGAACCAACCAGACAGCTTCTTTTCTACTGGAGAAGATTGTGTTGTGATTATATGGCATGAGAATGGCCAGTGGAATGACGTTCCCTGCAATTACCATCTCACCTACACCTGCAAGAAAGGGACAGGTAATGATTAACCCATCAATAATGTATACTTAATCTGCAGTTCAGTTATCAAGTAAATTCAGGAAGAATAAACGTCATTCTTTCAGACATAAGCTGGATGTCATATACAGCATCCTTATTGCTCTGGAATAGTTTACTTTCTCAATATAATTGAAAAGTTTGTTTTCAGTAATGTCTTCATTTTAGATTTCAAGTGCTTAAGATAATAATGTAGCATTTATGCAAAAAAAAAAAAAAAAAAAAAAACCAAA
>SJYW01004663.1:188844-204042 GCA_006410735.1 Raphicerus campestris | reverse complement strand
AAAAAAAAAAAAAAAAAAAAAGACCAACACAAAACCTGTCAGTATTTTTAAGAAAACAACTGTCAGCCCCAAGGGCCCACAGATCTGTTAATTTTGATGAGGAAAGCATTAAAAAAAATTAGTTGTCAAAAATAAAAAACTGGGATATACCATAAGATAATGTGAATTTTTTTTTACTTACGAATAAAAAAGACCACTTAGTGCCATTTGGCTCATTTTCAAATTTATCAGTGGCTTAAAGTACTGCAACTAAAAAATACTGCCCTGCCTTGGTGGGGACTGTGGTCCCCACCTCATTGTGGTCCTCATTCAGACTTTCCCTCCTTTTTGGTTAAGCTCCTGGTCTTTATAGGCATTTGAGTTTTTCAATCAGTCCCTTAGAAGCTCAATCTATGCTCATAAACCACAGAACAAAAATACCATCCCTATATCTATTATGACTATTTTCAAGAAATGTTAAAACAAAAACATTTATAATGTAAGTTCTAGAATGAAGAGAATTGCTTAGTTGACATTAACAGATAAAATTAAGACATTAACAGATAAAATTAAGAAAGCTGATTTTTCAGTATTTATCATTGACCAATATTTTTGAATTCTAAGCCACACTATGTAGACTTCTTCCTTAAAAAGGAACAAGAATTGCATCACAATTTTTAAACTTGGTTACAATTGATAATGGTGTTAGAACATGCATATTTAACTTCTAGACCCAGATTTTACCCACCTCAATTAAGAGTACAAAGTACAAATGCGAAATATAAAATCCATTTGACTTATTTTTAATATAAAAATAATAAAACTAAAAATATATACTCTATAGATATTTTAGAAAAGACTTAAACACCAGTGAGAAATTCTGTTAAAAGACAGAGAACAGTAATTTACACAAAGCTGAGTCAAAACTCAGCTGTTATCTGTGACTACTTCACTCTGCTATTCTCTTCTCTAAAATAGAATTTATTCTGAATATCCTTTCTGTGTGAGCAGCTTTCCTGACTATGTGTGTCACTTTAGCACTTACGCCATTAAGCTTGTGAAAACAGCAAATCAAGTTATGTGCTGTTTTCCCTGCTGTTTCCCTGTTGTTCCCTAGTGTAAGAAGTCCTTAATGAACTGTCTTTATCCAAATGTCATGTTTGCCTTCTTAGATCTCCAAATGCCCCCTGGAGTCCTACTTTTCAGTGTATGACCCAAACATTCCTTTATTTCCAGTGTTATTTTTTCCCATACTAGGGTATATTACAACAGCATTATTGACATTTTGGACTAGACAGTCCTTAGTTATGGGGGGCTGTTCTGTGCCTTGTAGAATGGTTAGTGTCATCTCTGGCCTCTATGGCCTCCCAGGTGGCTCAGGGGTAAAGAATCCACCTGCCAGTGCAGGAGATGCAAGAGACACGGGTTCACTCCCTGGGTCACGTATATCCCCTGGAGGAGGAAGTGGCAACCCCCTGCCCCACCCTAGTTATTCTTGCCTGGAAAATCCCACGGACAGAGGAGCCTAGTGGGCTATAGTTCACGGGATCGCAACGAGTCTGACACAGCTGAGCAACTGAACACGCAACACTTCCCTCTGTGCACTGAATGCCAGAGGCATTCTCCCCAACTCTGCATCCTCCTCCTCTGCTTTGTGACAGCCATCCACATCTCTAGCCATCACCAGCTATCCCTGGGGAAGTGGGGAGAGGAAGAAAACTGCCCCCGGTTGAAAACTGGCCTATATCTAAAAAGGATTCACAAAAGCAGCGTCACGGTATACACTTCCCAATGGGGAAAGATTTACAAAACATTAGGTCTACCTCATTAAAGGAGGAAGAAACCAAAACAAAACAATTCATATATTTTATCTCCCTACTGTCTGATTTTTATTTATGTACACTTAATTCTTTGTTAATCTTTACCCTGGGGAATTTTATAAATGTCTATATAGACTCACTTCTCTTTATAGATAATTTATACATCTTTACAGACCTAGGAAGTTTTAATTAATTATAAAGAAGAATTATATTGTTTACAATTATTAAAAAAACAAACATATTAAAAAAACAAACCTCAGTACATGCCATTCATGCATCTTTGGAATGTTCTGCAGGTTTTTTCCAATCCCATCCATTTATCTACAAATCCAGCCACAGATAATAACTTAATTCCCTTACTTTTCTCTTTAAAATGATCACTTATGCTTGTATCTGTAAGCAAATTGCTTAGTTCTGCACATTTTTGAACTTTAAGTTTGTATTTTGTGCCTTGCTCCTTTTGTTCAGCATTGTGTTTGTCAGATTAATCCACGTCATCCATGCATGTAGCTGTATTTCTTCATTGTTGCTGCTGTGTAGTGTTACATTGTATGACTATATAACATTTTATTTATCAGTTCTACAAGTGGACATTTGGGTTATATTCAGTGTTTTTGCAATGATAAACAATGTCACTATGCATATTCTTGAACTTGTTTATGGTAGATCTCTGCAAGTTTCCGTAGGGTGTTTCTCCAGGAGTGAACTGCTGAGTCATAGGATATATATACTATCAAATTTACTAGAAAATGCCAAATTATTTTCCAAAGTGGTTGTACCAATTTTCACTCCCACCAGCAATGTGTGAGGGGTCCTGTTACTCCACATCTTCTCCAACATTTGATCTTATCGGATTTTGAAATTTTTGCCAGTCTGGTGGGTATAAAATGTTATCTCTTCTGATTTAACTTGCACTGTCTTGGATGATTCTTCTTGGAAGTCTTTTCATATATGTATAGCTCTTCTTTTGTAAGCTATCTGCTCATTTCTATTGCTTATTTTGAAAGATTGTTTGCTTCTCTTATATATATTGATTTGCAGGAGTTTGTCTTTTTAATATATTTTGGTTTTGTTTTTAATGTCCTAGTTTCTAATCCCTTGATAATTGTATGTTGCAAATATCTACTCCTAGCTTGTAGTTTGTCTTTACCCTATGGCATTTTTTGATGAATAGAGTTGTTTATTTTGTTGAGTTTTCTTTTATGGTTTAAGCCTGTTTGTGACTTAAGAAATTCTTACCTACCCTAACACTGGAAAGATATCCTATGTTGTTTGCTAAATGCTTTATAGTTTTATCTTTTACATTTATATATGTGCATCATCTAGAATTGATCTCCCATGGACTCTCTGAGGTAGGGAAACAAATACATTTTTTTTCCATATGAATACCCAATTGTCCAAATGAAAAAAACTGCCTTTTCGCTACTGCTCTGCCATGTTGCTCTGTCAAATATCAAGCATATATATGTGGATCCATTTCTAGTCTATTTGCCTTTCCTTGCCAATACCACACTCCTTGAATTATTTTAACTTCAAAATAAGTCTTCATTTATAGTTTTGGAAGAAATCTATACATTGCTTTCCTCTCAAATTTAAAGACAACTTTTAATTTGCCAGAATCAAGTATGAGTTATCTAATTTATATCATTGCTATCTCATTCTATCTGGTACTTACTGGTGTCTGGGCCCTAGTATAGACTTACCATATTACAATAAAAGAAGTGTAGATATGCAGTGGGGGTTATCATTGAACTATATATAGTGTAGACTATTAATTGAACATAACATATTATAGAATTCTCAGCTTACCTTCTAGGAATTTGTGAAAATGAAATATATGCACAAATACTTCTAATTTCTTAGTTTTAGATAGTAGGATTTTATAAACTATTTTTAAGTTATGTCTATCTGAGACACAATTTCTTATGTGAATGAAAAAATATTCCTGGATTGTGTTTTATTAAAGACAATTTTGTTTGCTATGAGGTCAATACCTTCTAACTTGTGTTGTTAGGCAGAAGTAAATTAAAGAGCTAAATATATTAAACCTACATTTGTCACTGCAAAAGAATATGGTTGTAAACAGCCTTCTGGATATGTAAATAAATTAAACATTTGCAACCTTTTAATGGGCTTCCCAGGTTGCGCTAGTGGTAAAGAACCCGCTTGCCAATGCAGGAGGCATGAGACACATGGTTCGATCCCTGAGTCAGGAAGATCCCCTGGAGAAGGGTATGACAATCCACGCTAGTATTCTTGCCTGGTTATTTTAGGATGTTGACATCTAAACATCTTGGTACCTAGGTTTCTGGTAATCATTCTTCAGTTGAAGATTTGCATTATTTCAGAAGAGACTATGACATAGCCTTGTAGGCCTTATGATGGCATTCTTAAAGTAAACTATGGGTAAGAAATGTCATTTAGGGAAATTATATTGAAGTTAAGNCTTGCCTGGTTATTTTAGGATGTTGACATCTAAACATCTTGGTACTGAGGTTTCTGGTAATCATTCTTCAGTTGAAGATTTGCATTATTTCATAAGAGACTATGACATAGCCTTGTAGGCCTTATGATGGCATTCTTAAAGTAAACTATGGGTAGGAAATGTCATTTAGGGAAATTATATTGAAGTTAAGTTATATTTTTATTAGAGCTATATAGCAAAACACAATCACTCAGAGTTAAATTAGTATATTTTTAAAGTAAGTACACTAATATGAATAAAATTACAAATTAATATAAATGCAGTTGAATCAATTTTCCCACCTTCTTGAATTTCAAAATTACAAAGTTTTTTTTTTTTTTTAACTGTTATTTCCTTTTTACTATTTCTACCATCACTAAGTTTGTTGCTATTCAGAATTTTTTATTGTAGGTTAAAAATTATGGTTATATATTCTAAGATTTGCCTTTACTTACCTTTCTTAAGAGTTGAAATTTATATATATAAGGTAATTACAAAATTGAGGCATGAATACTATGTCCTGACTTGCTCTGTCTCCATAGAGAAGACAGAAAGAGCAAATAAACATAATTGAACCTGGATATATTTTATATACACTGAGAAGTCCACATTTTAGAGCTATATTGTTATTATACATTGTAAATTTTTTCAGAGAAGTAGGAATAGTAATTAGTTGTTACAAATCTATTATTATTTGAAATGAAAAGTGAAAGTGAAAGTCACTCAGTTGTGTCCTACTCTTTGCGACCCTATGGACTATACAGTCCATGGAATTCTCCAGGCAAGAATACTGGAGTAGGTAGCCTTTCCCTTCTCCAGGGGGTTTTCCCAACCCAGGGATCGAACCCAGGTCTCCCGAATTGTGGTCATATTCTTTACCAACTGAGCTGCAAGGGTAGCCTGTTTGAAGTGAAGGTGAGTGGTAAATAAAACCATTGGGATAGAGACCAACAGGCCACAAGTGACATGAGAACAGATGCCTTTTAATTTGGAATTTTTTTCAGAAAAGTAGCTGTTCCAAACAGATAGATGAATGCATAACCATATGCCCTGTGGTTCCTTTTAAAAAACACACACACGCAATTCAAGATGACAGAATCTGAGATTCAAACTATGCCCAAAGCCTCAGTGTTTCATTTTGTCTTGAAATTTTTCAATTTCTTAATCTAAATGATTACTGAAGGTACTTGACTGGGTAAAATAAAGAAGAAAAGAAAAAAGAGAAGAATGTCTCATACTAATAGAAATATTTAGATTATTTGGAAATAACCCAATTTACTTTTCTTTAGTTGCTTGCGGCCAGCCCCCTGTTGTAGAAAATGCCAAGACCTTTGGAAAGATGAAACCTCGTTATGAAATCAACTCCTTGATTAGATATCACTGCAAAGATGGTTTCATTCAACGCCACCTTCCAACTATCCGTTGCCTAGGAAATGGAAGATGGGCTATGCCTAAAATTACCTGCCTGAACCGTAAGTGGTCCTTTAGAAAGAATGGACAACCATGCTATAACAAGTACTAGACACCCTCATTTTACGGCTACGGTATTGGTAGTTTAGGGTATGGAGCAAGTAATACTGTTGTGTTTTCTTTTCTTTCTTTCTTTCCTTCCATGTAGCATCTGCATACCAAAGGACTTATTCTAAGAAATATTTTAAAAATTCCTCATCAGCAAAGGACAATTCAGTAAATACATCAAAACATGATCACCGTTGGAGCCGAAGGTGGCAAGAATCAAGGCGCTGATCCCTAAAATGGCAAACACATGATTTCATCATTTCAGCCAAAGTCCTAACTTCCTGTGCCTTTCCTATCACCTCGAGAAGTATTATCAGTTGGTTTGGATTTTTGGAACACCGTCCAGTCCAGTCATTTTGGGTTGCTGTGCTCCCAAAACATTTTAAATGAAAGTATTGGCATTCAAAAAGAAAGCAAACAAAAGAAAGGAAAATGAGAGCAGAGTGGAACCCTTTCCAGCCTAATTTCTTTAGTTTTCTATTTGCCTCCAGTGCAGACCATTTTATAATGTATACCAGCCTACTGTACTATTTAAAAAGCTCCATTTCAGCACCAATGGCAATGTAAATAAGATGATTTAATGTTGATTTTAATCCTGTATATAAAATAAAAAGTCACACTGAGTTCAAGCATATTTAATGATGATTACGGAGCCTTAGAGGTCTTTAATCATTGGTTCGGCTGCTTTTTGTAGTTTGTTTAGGCTGGAAATGGTTTTCCGTGCTCTTTGTCAGCAAGACTGAAGACAGCTTTTGCTGGACAATTAACAAACACAAAATTTTGTAGGTCACTGTCCCATGTCCAGCACAGGTACAGTTGGCTTCCATGTGATGCTGAAGCCTGGCTAATGGGATCCCAACGAAACTAGAGACTGCAACATGGAACTCTTTATTTTATTTTATTTTTTGCTGCGTTCCTTTTTTTTCACTTACAAGAAAGGCCTGAATGGAGGACTTTTTTATGACCAGGAGCATTTTCTAGGGGTCAAAGTGCTAATTATTAACTCAACTGGGTCTCCTTTTTAATGGCTTTCATAACGCTAACTTGCAAGATTACAGATCAACACATTTCAAATGGATATAGACCTAGGGTTCTGGAGGGAGGGGGTTTGTTAAAACAACACGCATTCAAAGAAAGAAATTTTGTATATATAACCATTTTAATCTTTTATAAAGTTTTGAATGTTCATGTATGAATGCTGCAGCTGTGAAGCATACATAAATAAATGAAGTAAGCCATACTGATTTAATTTATTGGATGTTATTTTCCCTCAAACCTGAACGTTGACGTAGTTGGTAGTTATTTTTCGGTTTTAGCCTTTATACTTCCCTCACAGTTTGGAATCGTATCATCTAGGTACTCTGTCCCTGAATAAATAATGTGATGGATAGAATGCATTAAGTGTTTTATTATAAAGAAGAGTGGAAAAGTGTATAGCATTCAGCAAATGGTGTTTGCCCATTCTAAGTAAGGAGCACATATATAGAGATAGTATGGGCATTGCTTCTTATTAGGTGGAGTGTATGTGTTGGAATTTCTCCCTATCTCTTCCCACTCCATTTTCTCCCCTTAATTTGAATAAAATGACTGCTAAAGATGACTTTGAATTATTATCTGCTTAACTTAATGTTTAAAGAAACCCTGTGATGGAAAGAAAGCATAGGTGTCTTTTCCTCATTTTAGTTTAGAATGAGCTTGAGAGCTCCAGATAATAAATAAAATGCGAATAGAAAAAGAATCCAACAGGGATTCTTTTTCTCAAAACCTCTTTTGCCTAGAAGGAGCCACAGTAGCCACAATCATATACACCGTCTTTAGGCAAGTTTCCTTGGTTGCTGTGTTAAATGAGATCAACCTTTGGGTGTTCTAGAGCACAGAAAAACTGTGTCTACCTATGAGGTTTTTATTTTTCCTCTTTCATTACAATGCACATAATACGTTCCTGTATTTATAACATGTATAGTGTAAAATGTGAATGATTGTTTTTTTTTTTGTGAATTAAAATCTAAAATCTTTGTAACTTTTTTATACCTGCTTTTGTTTCACCAAAGAAACCTAAAATCCTTCTTTTACTATACTGTGACTGGTCTGGTTATTTACATTTTTTAATATTTACAGGTATTTATTTACATATTTATAACTTTACATCCTAATGTGCACCAACATTTTTCCATTCTAGATCTATCATGGAATGCAAGCTGCTGGCTTGGATGAAATGATTTTATGGCTAGCAGAGAGATGATTATAAATGTCCCTGCAAAAATTGGAGATAGTAATTCTGATAATGTTTACAACTGCTTTCTTAGGCATTGATCTCAAAAATGAAAGAAACATGCTATAGGAACAGTGATAGGCCACACTCACACAGTTCTTCCTGTTAACCAGGCCAAGTGTTTCATGTGCATCATCTTCCACCAAGCCCAAGAGAGAGGCTGTTACTGTCTGATTGATGAGGGAACAGCATAGAGAATTTAAGTCATTTGTCCCCCATTGCGTAGTTTGTTTGTAGAGGATGCATGTCATCTTTACAACCTGCATGGTGCTCTCAATAAAAATATAAAATAATATATTCTCAGTTGTTAAACGTTCAAGAGGTTAATTTACTGGCTAGAAGATTGTATCTAACAAAACAATCAGAAGATGTCACAAACACCAAGTTCCCATCCATCCAGATATTCATTCATCCCTTTATTTTCATTCATTCACTATTACTAAATACTTACTATGTATTAGGCACTGGACTAGGCCCTGGAGATTCTACAGTGAGCAAGCTACACAGGTTTCTGCAAATGTAAGTTTTTTTATACTGAATGCATCCCATGTGAGTTATTTTACAGTCAGTTCTATTCAATATATTTATTGATGCTGTGAAAGAACAAATCCATTGTATATTCTGCAGTTGTATAGGAGATATAAAGGACAAAGGTGAGTGGAAAATTATTTTGAGATTTCTTTCTTGGAATGTCAAAAATATATGGGAAGGCATGATTAGACGCAGAAGAGATACTTTGCCTTGCTGAGCTTGTCCTTTTAATGTGCTGTCATATCTATACAGACCTTTAAAGAGAAATTATCCCAGGGAGCGTGTAAGTATGTGTCGCAGTGGTCCACCTCTCTGTGCCAATGCAGGGGACTCAAGAGACATGGATTTGATTCCTGGGTTGGGAAGATCCCTTGGAGGAGGAAATGGCAACCCACTCCAGTATTCTTGCCTGGAGAATTTCATGGACAGAGGAGCCTGGCAGGCTATACTCCGTGGGGTCACAAGAGTCAGACACGACTGGGTGATGGAGCACAAGCACGCATACACCCTTATTAGATGTTTATAAATAAAATTTTATTGATCTAGGTACAAATAATAGAGGCTATGAGGTGTTCCATTACCTATAATACTAGGACAAAGTGAGAAGTTTATGGAGACTCAGCACTACTCAATATCAGCCAGAGGTGGTTTTCTATTCATGTCTAAAAGCTGCGTTGCGTATCAGGGGAAGAATGTGCCCCTACCATAAGGAGCTATGTAACAAGAAGTGGTCTTCTGGGGTAGCTGAAATAGAAGAGATATGAGAGATTGTATAGGGAGGAATTTTTTCAGTTGCTAAGCCCTTTCTGCTCTGCAACCCCCTAGACTGTAGCCAGTCAGGCTCCTCTGTCCCTGGAGTTTTCCAGGCAAGAATACTGGAGTGGGTTGCCATTTCTTTCCCCAGAGGATCCTCCTGACTCAAGGATCAAACTTGTGTCCCCTGCGTTGGCAGGTAGATGCTTTACCACTGCACCACCAGGGAAGCCCCAGAGGGAGGAATACATCATTTTGATGTAATAGCAACTTTCCTGATCTTAAGTGAATTTTCAATTACAGAACAGAAAGTAAGAACTGGATTGGCCTTGAGCTAATTGTCCAGAAGGCATATATCATGCAAACCTAAGTTATAGAGTTTGGAAACGGACAGAAAAGAATATAATAGGTTGCCAAAAAGTGCAGAGTTGCTTTCATGAATGGGCTATACATGAGTGTCTCCCAAGCAAAGAAATCTCCAAGAGGAAATATATCTTAGATAAAAGCAAAAGATGTTACTATCAAGTGGTTAAAGCCTCGGTGATAGCTTCAACATGTCTTATTCTGTTTCTTTTAATGTTTCCTAGTATTACAAATGCAGTGAAAGGATTCTGAAGAGAAAGGCCCTGCAGTGATGGTTTCGTACAACTTGTACATCTTTTTTTTTTTTTTAATTGTGCTGCAGTTCTGACTTGCTAAACACACCAGAATTTATCCAAATGATTCTTTTCTAAAACAAGTCTATACAGAAAGTTGATAAAGGTCTTTGAATGAGTCATTCAAGAATGTGTAATCTTTTCCCATTATTACTCATTTCTGTGTGTTTGGATCCCAGCTGGACTAGAAAGAGCAAATGCCAAACCAGAACAAGAATGGTTTTTGTTGAGATGTTTACAGAATAAGCAAAGCTTGGGTTTTAATTGGAATTTAATTCACAGTCCTGTCTGAATCCATCAAATGATCCCTGTTGAAGATTAAAAGTTGATTGCCTTAGGCTGTAAGTTGTAAGTGATTTTGATAGTATTTACTTTAAAATAAAACTTTAAACTGTGTTCCCATCACATCTGACATTGTCAACCAAAATGTTTTTCATCACAGAGTAAAACAATTGTAAAGGACTTTATTTTTGGTGTATTAAAAATATTGCCATTCTAAAATAAACATGTAACGTCACTTTTAAATATATTCAGCAGGACTCTAAATACCATACTAGCTTGATTCCCATTCTCATCCATCTAAAAAACAACTGAAGAAAAATTATCTTTTAACAGGCAGATATTTTATGTTTTTCTTATTTTCGGACTTGGTTTTTTAATTTCACTTCCCCCATGTATCTAAATATTATATATTTATGTGCCTGAAAATCTTCTATTGATTAAGCTATCAACGCATATACATCAAAATTTTTACTTTGAAGTGAAAAATTAATTTTAGGAACATAAACATAAAGGTGTAAAGTTAAAAATCTGGATTGAGTTATCATTGTAATTTACGGATATAAAATGGGTCAAAACAACATAATGTTCTTACAAAATTTGAAAAGTCATCACACAAATTGTAACATTTTATTAAAAATACAACTCAATGAGATGATTAGGACTGTTTATCCCAATTCACATTTCCATGAAACTAGAATGTGTCATGGCTTAGCATCAATTCTATTCCTATTTTATTCTTATAGATTTAAAAATGGAAAAAGACTTACTTAACTAAATGGAAATGATAGTTTTATTCTGCAAAGCTACTCAAGTTTTTAAACTTCTTTTTAAATTATATGCCAAAAAATCACATAGTGGTCTATCAAAAATTATTTTCAATTATTTGTCTGTTGACATCTCAATGAAATCCTTATTAAAATTTATTGGTGTCACTAGAGTCACTCATTTGGATTTGTCCTTTTGTTTGTTTATAATTTTTACATCCCAGATCANCCAAAAAATCACATAGTGGTCTATCAAAAATTATTTTCAATTCTTTGTCTGTTGACATCTCAATGAAATCCTTCTTAAAATTTATTGGTGTCATTAGAGTCACTCATTTGGATTTGTCCTTTTGTTTGTTTATAATTTTTACATCCCAGATCAGTGCATCCTGAGACTCAGGCAGATGAAGAGTGTGTTTGATGTGATGGGATTTTTGTTTGTTTGTATGTTTTTAATAAATGGTTTTGGTTTATTCTAAAGCTTTAGGTTTTCAAAGCTTGTTCTCTGAAACAACAACATTAACATCACCTAGAAATTTGTAAGAAATACAAATCCTCAGACCCTGCCATAATGAAATANTATCTTTTCAAATTAAGAGTTTTGCCTAGGTGTATGCCCAAGACTGGGATAGCCGGATGACATGGTAACTAAATTTTTAGTTTTTTGAGGAACCTCCATACTGTTTTCCATACGTACTATAATTTTTGACATGTAACAATTGATGACGTAATTCCACATCAAAAAACGCAAGCAATTCTCATGTGAGGCTTGCCTTCTACTGGAAGTAAGAAATCATGGATTATAATTTCTCATTCTGTTTTTACTTCCAACTTTATTTGATGTTAAACAGCCTGTAATCACTGTGTGGAGTTTAGCACAAAGCTGGGTGGCAGTCTGAGATGTCTTCCAGCTCACGGAGCAATGACTGGGGCCACTGGCTGCTCAGAGACTGGGGATTCTCTTCAGGGAGGAAACACTGAACTGATAACTCCATCAGCTGAGGGAGAACAAAGCAAGGGTTCTAACGACATTTTAAAGTCCCAGGAGCTCTCCTATGACTTAGGTACCTCAGAAAAGTATTTGCCTTGCCAAAGGATTCCCCACAGTGTTGCTTTAAATATCTATCTTGCTAAAGGAAGGCGACAGGTGTTTGCTTTGGGGCAAGTTTCCTCTTTGCACAGTTTTACAAAACCATGCACCTAATGGCACAGAGCTACAGCAGGGCATCTTCAGAGTTCCCTTTAACACTAGGATCTAAGCTGCTTCTTCAAAGAGGAGATGAGCTGCTGCTTTAGTGGAGGGATAAAAATAAAAAAATCCTCGCTGTCCTGTGTTACCTATCTCACGGTGGGAGCAGAGAGTCAAATGAAAACTACACATCAGATTTTTTTTTTTTTTAACTCCATGGAAATAGTCACAAGGCTCTTTCAGAATGCCAAGCTAACTGAAAAACTGTACAGGTAATCATAAGATAGTTAAACACTAATACTTCAGTTACTTATGGGCTGAATAAGGTGTAGGCTGGACTGGCAACCCATGCTAACATTGAGTAAAAAAAAGAAAATTAAAAAAAATTTCCGACACCTCCAGAGTACATTTGAAAAAATGAGGATTTATAACACTAATGGAACCCTTTTCAGTGAAAAAGACTTCCACATTTTCTCTAGTATTTCACAACTTCTCTACAAAAATAAATAGTACAACCAGATTCTGTTCTCATTCCTACAGGGATGTTACATGGATTCTGTAAATATTTTACTTTAAAAAATGATTTTAAGTATTTCCTTTTGGCNAAAAGACTTCCACATTTTCTCTAGTATTTCACAACTTCTCTACAAAAATAAATAGTACAAGCAGATTCTGTTCTCATTCCTACAGGGATGTTACATGGATTCTGTAAATATATTACTTTAAAAAATGATTTTAAGTATTTCCTTTTGGCTGTGCAGAGTCTTCATGGTGCACGAGCTTTTCTCGGCTGTGGTGAGCCGGGACTCTCTCCAGTTGCGGTGCACAGGCTTCTCTTGTTGTGGAGCATGGGCNCCTACAGGGATGTTACATGGATTCTGTAAATATTTTACTTTAAAAAATGATTTTAAGTATTTCCTTTTGGCTGTGCCGAGTCTTCATGGTGCACGAGCTTTTCTCCGCTGTGGTGAGCGGGGACTCTCTCCAGTTGCGGTGCACAGGCTTCTCTTGTTGTGGAGCATGCGCTCCAGGTGCATGGGCCTCAGTTCCAGGCTCTAGAGCTGAGACTCAACAGTTACAGTGCACAGGATTAGTTGCTCCATGGCCTGTGGGATCTTCCCAGATCAGGGATCGAATTTGGGTCTCTGGTACTGGCAGGCAGATTCTTTACCACTGAGCCACCAGGGAAGTCTAATTTTATTTTATTTTTTTTATCTTAAGGCTAAAATAAAACATAACACTCAACCCTATAATTCTACATGTCACTAATTTGTATTGCTGAAGTCTCCTAAAGATTCAGGGTGAATCTTGTAAAACAAACTAATAAAACCTATTACCACTGTAAGTTACTTATCACATAATTTGGTGCTTTCAAAAATAGTTACCAAACAAAACGAAACACAAAGTTAAGGCCCAGACCCTTTAAACCAAATCCTTTTCTTATTCAAAAAATAATCCTTTTCACCTTCATTCACTGACCTTAAGTACAAGTCTCAAATTATAGAATTTTATAGTACTAAAAAATCTGTTCTTATCAGGTACCATGTAAGAATGTGTTTAAAAAAGATTAATCTGCAAGGGACTGCTAGGCTAGGTCATCTCTAAAGGTGGTATTCATTCTGATCTTCTTGGCAATAATATTAAAAACATCCAAAATGTTATCAACAAAAAAGACAACAAATCATAAGAATTGACAAGAATGTAGAGAAAAAGGAACCCCAGTGCTATAGGTGGAAATGTAAATTGATGCAGCCACTATGGAAAACAGTATGGAAGTTTCTCAAAAAATTAAAAACATAACTCTCATACAATTCAGAAATTCTGCTTCTGGGTATTTATCTGAAGAAAATAAAACAATAACTCAAGGAGATATATGTACTACAATGTTCATTCACACGTACAGAGAGAGGAATATTATCCAGCCATAAAAAAGAATGAAATCTTGCCATTTGCAATAGCATGAATGGACCTAGAAGGTATTATGCAAAGTGAAATAAGTCAGACAAAGACAAATACCATATGATTTCACTTACATGTGAAATTTAAAAAAACAAAACAAAAAAAATCAGAAACAGACTTAAAGATCCAGATCTGGGTGGCTGCCAGACAGCAGGGGGGATGGGGTTGGGTATAATAGGTGAAGAGGATTAAGATGTACAAAATTCCAGTTATAAAATACATAAGTCTTATGGATGTAATATACACCCTTCTATAAAACATGGTCGATAATATAGTAATTTTGTATGGTGACAGATGTTACTAGACTTACATGATCATTTTGCAATGTATTTAAATATCAGAGCAGTATGTTGTACACCTGAACCTATATTGTACCTCAATTTTTTAATTAAAAGGAAATTTACAATAGCCAAATGACATACCTGTTAAAGTTTATAAAACCAAATACTGCAAAATTGTTATCTGTAAATTAAAATCATGAAAAGCTGGCAATTGTTAGTATTCCCAGTATGTGTCATCTTTCAAGCTTAGTTTAAAGGACAATGTCTTTTCTTTCCATGGTTAAATTTATGTCACAAAAATGTTTAAATAGTGGTATAACAAACTAGCATATCGAACGTGGTGCTCATCTAAGATTAAATTAGGCCATATAAATTTATGGCAGATAAACAATTTTAAAATTCTTACCAGATTAATCTAATAAACTCATTAATCAACCTAATGCAGTTCAGTTCAGTCGCTCAGTCGTGTCCGACTCTTTGCAATCCCATGAATCGCAGCACGCCAGGCCTCCCTGTTCATCACCATCTCTCGGAGTTCACTCAGACTCATGTCCATCGAGTCTGTGATGCCATCCACCCATCTCATCCTCGGTCATCCCCTTCTCCTCCTGTCCCCAATCCCTCCCAGCATCAGAGTCTTTTCCAATGAGTCAACTCTTTGCATGAGTTGACCAAAGTACTGGAGTTTCAGCTTTAGCATCGTTCCTTCCAAGGAAATCCCAGGGCTGAT
>SJYW01004663.1:162100-184400 GCA_006410735.1 Raphicerus campestris | reverse complement strand
TGACTGAAGCGACTTAGCATGCACACAGGCACCCAGTCCCTGTCAATCACTGGATGGGCATGCCACATTACAGTCTGCAAGCAGCTACATTGGATCTCTTGGTTTCTTCCACAGCATCTTATTGTGAGCTTTTGTGAGGTTGTATCTTTACTTCTTCCTTATAGCCACTAGACACTAAACGTGACGGTTGCAACTGCCAGCCGTTTTTCTGCTTCAGTTATGAATAAACATAGCCACACTTCACACTGCTTGGTCCTAAGGCTGTGTTCTCTGGCTTGAATTTCCAAAATTAAAAATGATACTCCTCAGCTTGGAGTCACAATCAAGTTCAGTATTCAGTGCTTGTCTTAAAATAAGGAGCAAAGAAAAAAGCAGATGTCAAGTTATACATGTACATAACTTTCTCTGAGACTAAACATCAATATTGTTGAAGCTTTATGACCACACATGGGGAACTGGGAAGAGAAAGCAGCAGAGACTGCTATTTTGAGGCTGCCAATCCATTTTGTTTCTCTAGATCGAGGTCTGCTTCTGTTTTTCAGAGAAGAGGTGTTTTGTTTTGTTTTTCTCCTTTTGTTTTTGGAGGAGCCATTCCAGGCTGTAAGTTATACAAGTTTAAGACTGAGCTCCTAGTTTGGAATGAAGGAGGAGCTGAGTTGTTTGGTGTTACAAAGTAGATGTTATCTTCTCATACAAAATGTTGTAATTTTAGAATAAATTTTTACTTTAAGAAATATTGTTTCTTCTCTCCAGGGTATTAATTCTAAGGAGTGGAAAATTATTGGCAGAAGGGCTTTCCTATGTTGAGAAGGGAAGCTGGTTTCAGTAACCCAGTAGCAGAGGTGCTGAAATTAAGAGAAACAGGTCTCTACCTGTGGAGGGGCCTGTAAACTCTGGAAATAGTTGATAAACTACACAGTTTTAAGACTTGCTTAGCTGTGTTAGAATTCTTTACATTTCTTCACATCCTCAGCATAGTTTTGTTAAGTTAGGGCTTAACCGAGATTTTCAGAATTAAGGGATGGGCTGTGTCCTCCTAAGGGAAGAGTGGAGAGGCAAAGAGATCAGCAGCAGCCTTTGAGAGCCAGGTACAGATGGCACAATGGGGTGGGGAGTCATGCGCCTGGGACCAGAAGACTGGCTGGGGTCCGAGTGACATGCCAGCTGGATTTATGAGACAGGGCAGCATGCCAGAAATGTTCAAAAGGAGTCTAATAAAATTTTTAAATTTTTTGTCAAGTAACAAGTGGTCTTGGGAATATTGTTTGAGCGTTAACGGGAAGTGCAATTTCTTAAAACTAAATGTGGCAATCTGTTTACATAGGCTTTCTTATAAGTAATATCATTGTGTAATACATGGTGATACTTAGACTTTACCATGTAGGTTTTACCATGTATAGCCTTTATAGTAATGTCATTGGTGGCTCAGACGGTAAAGCGTCTGCCCGCAGTGTGGGAGACCCGGATTTGATTCCTGGGTCGGGAAGATCCCCTGGAGAAGGAAATGGCAATCCACTCCAGCACTCTTGCCTGAAAAATCCAATGGATTACAGCCCATGGGGTCGCAAAGAGTTGGACGTGACTGAGCAACTTCACTTTATAGACTTTACCAATACGTTACAATGTACTGTCTTCTACCTTAAGATGTGGGGTGAATCAACTGATTCTTTTATTTTGCACAGGAAATATAGGGCAGAGTGAGTAATTTGGGAATTTAAAAATGAATACACAGGCAAGAAAAAAAGTAACCCAGTAAAATGAACAGAAGAAAATTAGCTAAGTAATTCAGGGAGAATGAGAATAATACAATGCCATGCTTTTTTGATAAGGATTTAGGAAAGGAAGAAGACTTGCTGAGACTTTAGAGGCTGTACTAATCTTCAGTTCAATTGCTCAGTTGGGTCCAACTCTGTGACCCCATGGACTGCTACTAATCTGCTGCTGCTAAGTCACTTCAGTCGTGTCCGACTCTGTATGACCCCAAAGACAGCAGCCCACCAGGCTCCCCCATCCCTGGGATTCTCCAGGCAAGAACACTGGAGTGGGTTGCCATTTCCTTCTCCAATGCATGAAAGTGAAAAGTGAAAGGGAAGTCGTTCAGTCGTGTCCGACTCTTTGCGACCCCATGGACCGCAGCCTACCAGGCTCCCCTGTCCATGGAATTTTCCAGGCAAGAGTACTGGAGTGGGGTGCCATCACCTTCTCCACTGCTACTAGTCTAGGTAGAGACAAAACATGTCATTAAAATGCAGGCATTGAGATTTGGTGATGCTGTGATTATGATGGAGAATAAAAGAAAAATATTAATTATAACATTTCCTATGTATTATTAGGGAAAACAGAAATACTACAACACATTCATGCTAAAAAGAGAAGACAGTTCACCTGGAAAACCAAGCAATATTTGAAGCTCACTAACAATGGGCAAATATCAATTGCTTGGGAGTTTCTGATTGTATAAGAATGGAAAACATGTAAAATGGTTTTTAATAAACTTAGGGCTTAAAAACACAAAAATAATGATCCTGTACATCCATGAAGAAAGAGGCTTGGGATGGAGACTAGACCAGAGGATAAGAGATGCTGAAGTTACCAAGCATGAATGGCCCACTGTGCTGAAGTTGGAAAATACACATCCAAGCTGAAAACTGTGTGGGCAATTACTGCTTGTTGAATCATTACCTGAATCATAATTCTCTTTTAGACACCATGAAAACTCTTTTAGATATTTGTTAAATTATGTCATTGCTCTTTTACTTTTTAAAATTTATTACCTTAGCAATCCCTGCTCATTGTAAATATGTTGGAAAATTCAAAAAGGCACAAATAGGAAAGTAAATGTTCAAAAGAATATTTGCTTGAGGTCACTATTTTTTACCCATACTACCCCAAAGAGTGCTCAATTACTATGTGTTGAAGGTACTATTTATTGGGTGCTGGTCACTCTCATAAGCGAATTGCCATCTGTTTTCTTTCATGAAAATGTAAGTTCCGTAAGTACAGGGACTCCTCTGTCTTAATCATCATCATGTTCCTGACACCTGCAACAGTACCTGGCATGCAGCAGGCACTCAATAAATATTTGCTAAATGAATGACTAAATCACCTCTCTTAATGTTCATGACGATTTTTACTGTCATTCTTGTTTACTGATAGAGATATAAAGGCTCAGGGAAATTATGCTGACAGCCCCAGGTCTCTTAGTATAAAACCTCAGATGTGCCCCCCTGAAAGCCTAACTCTGTAGCTCAGGAATATATTTGGATGTGTAGCTCAGGAATATATTTGGATGTTGCTCCTCAGATAGAGGGGGAGCTTGTTGAAGCTAAGGTAGGATGAAGTTAATAACAGAATAATGAAACTAAGACTGAGATATCTTGTCTCCTTGCCCCAGGTACCATCAAGAGCCTCTAATGTTATATTCTTTGAGCAGATGCTGAGGACAGAATAAGAAAAATGTGAAGCCCTTTCTCTCTCTGTCTCTTACCACTCTTTGCTCCAGAAATATGCCATCCACTGTTGTCTGTCACCTAAGTTAGTGGACTGAGTGATTTAGCAGATGAGAAGTTGTTGGGATTTCTAGAAAATCACATGAATATTTAGAAAAATACAGCTGCAGTTTATGTCTATCTTAGCCTGAGAGTCCGAGGGAATGAATGTCAGTGTTATTTCATGGTGGATGCCAGTCCTTTGTGACTTTCCCTGTTGCTTGTTTAACCAAAGTAATATTCTCCATTAGAACAGAACCAGAAGTTGTTTTCCAGCAATGTGTGAACAAATCTCCAAGAAGCCTCCTAAAGATCAAGAAATTATTGCATGAAATTTACAGATAGAGCTGTGTTACAGCTATGCTTTTATCATGTGTCCTGAGAATGTTTATGTATATGAATTTTTGAAGTGAATGTCAAGATTAAATAAAATATCTAATGTATTTCTTCAAAGAAAATGCAGCAGAAAAAAAAATATTCTCCAAATTTTCATAACCCTTGAGATGTATTTAGATTTAGGATAAAATGTGAACACATACATTTATTCATTTGTGCACTCATTTTAAATTCACTCAATAGATTTTTTTTTGAGTAAGAATTACACTCCAGGAACTATTCTATTTCATTTCTTAGATTCATTTCAGACTTTATTATATTGTTCTGACACTAGCATAAGGCTCTCATGGTTTTTAGTGGTTACTCCTGACAAATGAAAGTTTTCAGCTGTCCAGAACATCCTACACCTATACAAACACACTGAAAATACACATGATCGGCCTCAGAATTAAAGACATTTCAGAGTAAAACAAGCTGTGTTGGCAACTAGAAATAGCCTGTGAGTTCAGTATGGAAATAAATGTTTGGGGAGAGGAAGGAAAATTTGTATCCAAGCAACAAGTAGTTTATAATAATTCTGTGATAAATAAGGACCTTCCTCTTGAATTTTTTGTTGTTGTTTAGTTGCCAAGTCGTGTTCAACTCTTTGGCAATCCCGTGGACTGTAACCGCCAGGCCCCTCTGTCGATGGGATTTCCCAGGCAAAAATACTGGAATAGGTTGCCATTTCCTTTTCTAGGGGTTTGTATCGACTCAGAGATTGACTCTGCGTCTCCTGAGGCTCCTGCATTGGCAGGAAGATTCTTTACCACTTTAGCCAGCTGGGAAGCCCCAGAACCAGGGTAAGCCCTGATAATTCACATTTCTAATCAGTTCACAGGCAATGTAGCTCTGGAATGATCGTGTAGGGCAGTAATTCTCAAACTTGGTCACACCTAGCAAAATTATATAGCATACTCAGGCTAGGCCCTCCACCCCTCTGCAGCCTCCCCACCTGCTTAGACCCCCCTTTCACAAATCTGATCTAAAGTCCCCTGGGTGATCCTAACGTGTCCTCAGACTTGAGAACCATCAATAGAAACCTTCAAGGGTCACATAAAGGCTCCAGATTTTACCCTAAATATGAGACCATATATTTGTTTTCTGTGCTTTCAGAAATAAGTTGTGAATGGATATAAAGGTATTTTAAGGCAGACCACTGATGAAATCCTGACAACTGAAATACGTGCCTTTATCTCGAAAGGTGAATGAATAAGCCCTCTGAGGCAAGCATTGTCTTCATTATCTCCTTTATTACAAATAAGGGAGACTCAGAAAGGTTAACCAGACAACTCTTTAATTCCTGTGGAGAAATGTATTTAAAAGGACACAAATTGGTTAATTTTGAAATCTGCTCACACCAAAATTGACTCAGTTTGATTTGCTCCTGCTTTCTATTAACTTCAATGTGTTCCATTATGGGTTATGTGGCAAAAGCTAATTACTGAAAGCCTGCAATTTGAAGTGACTGGTAATTGAAACTTGGGTTCTGTAGGAATATCTGTGTAATGCATAATACATTATTAAACACAAATTATTTAAAATACAAGTGAAGCCAGTTGAAGTCAGCTTCTGCAGTTGGTGGTTCATAATGAAATTGAAACTACAGATAATTAACATGGGTGCAAAAAAGCTCATTCCAATTTATCGTGCAAAAATTATTCTTTGTCATTTGATATTAATTATGACATGCTAATATGTGTAATTTATTTGACATCATTTATATTCACATCACGTACTCAGAATGAAAAGCAGAATAAAGCTCTAAATCCAAGAAAGAAAGAGAATAATCTATCCCACACTTCTATTAATATTTAATCTTTTTTACAGGACTAATATTGTAAGGTTGCCAACACAAACCTCTGCGGAAATGGTGACTCTTTTGAAACAATATGAAATCAGATTTTCATTTCAAATGGGATGTTATCTTATAAAATCTGATCACTTGATTTTTTCTAAATGGAAAAGTCTCATTAGAACAATGAGATGTGTGTCACCTGGTGATAATAACATTTCATTTGAAACAAAAATCTGATCTCATAGTCTTTCAAATGAGACACCAAAATTAACCAATTTCTGTTTCAGGAATTTCTGAGGCAGCTACCATATCTGCAATTGCTGCCTTGCCACTTACATTTATTTTGTGAATGTTAGCTCTAGCCTTGAACTGATGAAACCAGGCATGGCTGGCATTAAAAGATGCAACCTCTGATTTTCCACCATTTTTCAACTCTTCATAAAGGCTTTTAGCTTTCTCTTCAAACAGCATTAAGTTGAATTGGATTCAACACTGATGCTGATCCTGCATCCAAACACTGAGAAATTCCTCCATCACCTTCATTACTTTTCCAAGCTTCATTGGTATTGTCAGCATCATCACAGAGCAGACTTTACAGGTCCCAAGATCTTATCTTTGTTCTGTAGAACCGTGCCAATGGTTGAACTATTCACATTAAAAGAATGAGTGACATCTACCCTCTTTTTGTGTCATTCCACTCTCTCAATTATTTTCACTTTTGCTTCCATCAATATTGCTTGCTGTTTCTTAGCTGTACCATCTACATCACTGCTACGGTTATGCTTGCTTCCAGACATCCTGTGCTTGAAATAAAGATACTGTACCACTGCACAGTAATGTACAATAAAGTACACAAAAGCACAGTCACTCGTAGAGGATGCACGCATGTGATGATGTGCATATGACACATGAACTAACGTGACTGGACGTGTGAATGCACAGTCACTTCCTTGAGACGTTCACAGCTTGAAGGTTTGTATGCAGGGGGCTTATTGTACTGTATGAAAATAACAGCTCTTGCATTGAGGCAGGTTCTTTATCACTGAACCACCTGGGAAGTCCTGAATATAACAACTCTGACTTCCTCTGCCATCCATCTGCAACCTGGGGCATTGACAGTGAAACCCACTTTTAGCCTTTGACATCCTTGTTTGTTCTTGCTGTTGTTTCGTTGCTAGGACATGTCTGACTCTCTGGTGACCCCATGAATTGTAGCTTGCCATGCTTCTCTGTCCATAGGATTTCCCAGGCAAGAATACTGGAGTGAGTTGCCATTTTCTTCTCCAGAGGGTCTTCCGGACCCAGGGATGGAATCAGCATCTCCTGCATTGGCAGGTGGATTCTTTACCACTGAGCCCTCAAGGAAAAGAGAGCTTTAAAACTCTAACTGCCAGTATATAGTCTTCCACAAGAGCAACAATCTAAAAGGCTGATTACCTTTGTTATGAAAACAAACTTACCACAGGTATAAAGATTTATACTTATGTGAAATGAAAATATCTCCTGCTATATCAGTAAACAAGACATGTCCCGGCCATCAGTGATTTCTGGCCTCTAAATGTGAATGAAAGTGAAGTCGCTCAGTTGTGTCCGACTCTTTGTGACCTGTGGACTGTAGTCCACCAAGGTCCTCTGTCCATGGGATTCTCCAGGCAAGAATACTAGAGTGGGTTGCTACTGCCTTCTCCAAAATGTGAATGGGGGCTCCCCAAACTGTGATCCAGAAGATGCTGCTACTGCCTCATCACTCCCCCACCCCCATGGTGATTGCTGAGTTGCTGAGGTAGGGGAATGCAAAAGGCAGCTATCTGCTACTTCTTACAGTGAACAAGGAAACAGCATTTGGCCCCAGATAACTGAGGTGCAAATGAAAAGAATGAATTCAGTGAACCCAGAGGCTTGCATCTTTCCATACATAGAATGCTAAATTCCTTAACTTGACATCTGATCTCTGACGTCCAGACTGCCTGCTCCCTTTGTTGCAAACTTGTATATAGCCTGACTTCCTCTCCCCCCTCCTTGGAGCAGTTTTCTCAGAGCTACTGAGATGTTTTCTCAGTCTCCTGAGCTCCTAAATATTCGCACCAAATAAAATAATTCTTTACTTTCAGGTTGTGACTATATTTTGTAGTTGACACTTATAAACGGCAGACCTTTCTGAACTGAGGTACTTCTGTAATAGAGCACAGCTAAGTGCCGCCCTTAGCGCTCAGCAGGGGTTGTGTGCCGTTATTGCTGCCCCCAACCCTGTTATGAGGCAACGGTTATGAAGGACCGTTAGTGGTCCTGCTCAGCCATTGGTGGGTGTGGCAATGGGTCCCGCCCACAAGCAACCAACAGTCAACGAGCGACNCCTCCTGAGAAATCTGTGTGCAGGTCAGAAGCAACAGTTAAAACTGTACATGAAACAACAATTCAGTACAGTCGCTCAGTCATGTCCGATCTTTGCGACTCCATGAACTGCAGCACCTCCCTGTCCATCACCAACTCCCAGAGTCCACACAAACCCATGTCCGTTGAGTTGGTGATACCATCCAACCATCTCATCCTCTGTCATCCCCTTCTCCTCCTGCCCTCAGTCTTTACCAGCATCAGAGTCTTTTCAAATGAGTCAGCTCTTTGCATCATGTGCCCAAAGTATTGGAATTTCAGCTTCAACATCAGTCCTTCCAATGAATACCCAGGACTGATTTCCTTTGGATGGACTGGTTGGATATTCTTTCCAAGGGACTCTCAAGAGTCTTCTCCAACACCACAGTTCAGAAACAACGAGACTGGTTCCAAATCGGGAAAGGAGTACGTCAAGGCTGTATATTGTCACCCTGCTTATTTAACTTCTGTGCAGAGTACATCTTGTGAAATGCCAGGCTGAATGAAGTACAAGCTGGAATGAATATTGATGCAAGAGATATCAATAATCTCAGATATGCAGATGACACCACCTTTATGGCAGAAAGCAAAGAGAACTAAGGAGCCTCTTGACGAAAGTGAAAGAGGAGAGTGAAAAAGTTGGCTTTAAACTCAACTGTCAGAAAACTAAGATCATGGCATCTGGTTCCATCACTTCATGGCAAATAGACTGGGAAACAGTGGAAACAGATACTTTATTTGGGGGGGGGGTGCTCCAAAATCAGTGCAGATGGAGACTGCAGCCATGAAATTAAAAGACATTTCCTCTTTGGAAGAAAAGCTATGACCAATCTAGATAGCATATTAAAAAGCAGAGACTTTACTTTGTCAAATCTATGGTTTTTCCAGTAGTCATGTATGGATGTGAGAGTTGGACTATAAGGAAAGCTGAGCGAGGAAGACTTGACGCTTTTTGAACTGTGGTTTTGGACGAGATTCTTGAGAATCCCTTGGACTGCAAGGAGTTTAAACCAGTCTATCCTAAAGGAAATCAGTCCTGAATATTCACTGGGAGGACTGATATTGAAGCTGAAACTCCAATACTTTCGCCACCTGATGCGAAGAACTGACTCTTTGGAAAACACCCTGATGCTGGGAAAGATTGAAGGCAGGAGGAGAAGGGAATAACAGAGGATGAGATGGTTGGATAGCATCACCGACTTGATGGACATGAGTCTGGGCAAGCTGGGAGTTGGTGATGNAAGATTGAAGGCAGGAGGAGAAGGGAATAACAGAGGATGAGATGGTTGGATAGCATCACCGACTTGATGGACATGAGTCTGGGTAAGCTGGGAGTTGGTGATGGACAGGGAAGCCTGGCGTGCTGCAATTCATGAAATCACAGAGTTGGACATGACTGGGCGACTGAATGGAACTGAACTGAATCATGTTGCTCACCTGCTCAACTTTCCTAGGTTTAGAGTGAACGCACTGAGAATAAGATGCAAAATTTTTTCCATTTTCTCAAGCACTTCCTGCTCTGGCCATTTCCTGTCATCCTAGGCTCATTTTCATTCTAGGTTCCCTTCACTCTCTCTGTTTTCTGTCTTATTCTCATTTTTATCTTATGGCGTTCATATGTCATGTTTCCCATAGTGTCTAGAATGTTCATTTTCTAGCTTTCCACACCTCATTTTTCAGATCTCTGCTCAAATGTCTTCTTAAAAATGACTTTTTTAATTATTGCACTTACACAGGCACATACTTGGGCTTCCCAGGTTGTGCAGTGGTAAAGAATCTGCCTGCCAGTGCAGGAGATGTGGGAGACTCAGGTTCCATCACGAGCCAGAAAATACCCTGCAGTAGAAAATGGCAACCCACTCTAGTTTTCTTGCCTGGAAAATCCCATGGACAGAGGAGCCAGGAGAGCTGCAGTCCATGAGGTCACAAAGAGTTGGACACGACTGACAGCACTCATTGCACGCACGTGTACATTGTCCTTGGTCCCTGTAAAACGTTTTCTTTTTAAATTTTTTACTTTGCACTTTTCATCAGCTGAAGTCTCATTACTTATTTCATTGATTACTTGTTTCTTGCTTGTCTCCATTCCTAGCTCTCAGTGTTTATAAGTACCTATATGTTGAATGAGTGGATGCTTTTCCATATTCTGATAAATGAAAGAAGAATAATTGAGGATGTGAATTATTTCCACCTGTCAGGTAGTCAGATGGAACAGCATTTTTTTAGTTGCCTCAACTGTTTCTCCTCTATCAGGGGTTGCAGTCTTGTGCTGTTGTTCAATATCTGAAACCATTGTTGTTGTTGTTGAAGACAAAATAAATAAGTCTGGTCCCCATTTCTCTATCTTGATGGGAACTAATTGTACATGTATGATTTTTATGACTCCAAACATTTGTATTTTGTATGAACTTTTGCAAGTGCAGAGCATCTTAAATAAGGGCAATTCATGCAGATCATTGTGTCCTTTCTCCATTTGTCTCCAGGTTCTGAATATCTAAGTCACTGTGCTGCCATCTTGGGACACCATGCATGATAATAGAAATTCTATGAATACACATTTAGAAGGGTCTAATAGCATTTCCTGAGTTTTTCCCCAGGGTCCATCTCTTTTATATCATATCTGGTTGGTTGAAGAATCAGGGCAGATCCCAGAGGAGATATTTCTGGGAGACCTATAATCCAAGATGTGACTGAACCCTACATGGTGCTTTGAACAATTCTTGCTTATTTATTACTAAACCAGGTAGATTGTTTTAAATCTGAATGCTAGAAAAGAGAACAGCTAAGTTAATATCTGCAAGAATTTAGTTGTCCTGAGTCAACACAAGATGTTTATTGCAAGTAGAGTTACCCTCTCCCCATCTTGGAGATATATTTAAATGATAAAATTGAATAGATGTGTACATTTATTCAATAGATCTATACTTGGAAATTTCGAATATGGTTCAAAACAATAAAACATATTTTCTATAGAAAATGAAGCTTCTATTACATCAATTTTTAGGCAGACTGTTTCAACTTAAATATCCTGGAATTGTGTTTCTACAGACTGAAAAGTGATAATTAGATATGAATTAATCTACTAGAACTTATCATTTCTATTTTCATTTTCAACAAATCAAATTTTCTCTATCAGTTAAAAGGCTGAAAATGGGTGATTTTATTACAGCATAGAAAATTCTATGTTATTTAATCCTTTGTGTAGTGAAAGGGAAACATATAAAGAACTCTGAAAAAGACTTTGCTGTTGGTAATTGTTCTGCTATATGATGCCAATTTCTGCATTCAGGCCTGGTCTGAAGCCAGGAAGTTGTGCATGAATACTCCTAATGTATTTTTATTATACTTAGAGAAATAAGGCATGAAGAACATAATGATACCCTGGAAGGAGTGGGGGGAAAAAAGCAATGTGGACTGAAAAATCAATTCTAGCATGAATGAGGGATATTAACTAGTGAATTTTTTAGTAATGTAACTTGAATTTAGGTGTAAATATAGTATTGAAAGTTAGTATTCCACATTACTAGGTTAACCCTAATGGCTTGAAATCAGTGTCTAGCTTTTAGGTTCTAGCTTTTGACTTGGATTAAAAGCCTTACTGAAGTATTTTGGTTAATGAGTTTAGAAGACTTGTGAAAATCTCATTTATCAGAAGTCTCTGGGAGGTACTTGCTATTGGTTGCATAGGAAAGAGAGGGACAGTTATCACAGGGAAGGAAAGGGAAAATGATTTTCTCAGTCAAACTTATACATGGACAAATCCCCAAATGATAAATCCAAATGGCCCTAAAATATTTCCATGACACCAGAACAAAATGTGAATTACACACTTTTATTCAAGAAATGTATACATATATGTTATGCAGGAACTGTGTTTCTATCACTCTTCTAGATATTATTATTTTCAGAACATCAGTTAAAAACAAAAATCCCCATTATTCTTGCTCTCTTAGAGTTTAGATCCTATTAGGGGATAGACACACCATAAAAATAAAGATAACTGAATACATTACAAAGTAGAGAAAGTGAAAACAACTTTTGGAAAAATAATAATGAGCAGAATGGGGGCAATCCAGCTGGATGCATTGTCACTGATGTCTGAGTAGTCTCATGCAAACAGCAATATTTGATCAAAAACTTGGAGGAGATGATGTCCTTAGCTGAAATGATATCAGAAAAAACAGTGTTCTAAGCAGAGTGGGTGGTCAGTACTAAAACTCTAAGATGGGAGATTACTTGAAATCAGTAGGAAAGAGCAAAAAGATCTGTGTGCATAGAGTAGAATAAGCAAGGAGGAGGAAACTTGGGAGGGAGATCAGAGAGATAATGAGGGCTAGACTTTTTCTCCTTCCTACTTCAGAGGAGGGAGATCCACTGTGAGTCTACTCACCTCCCTATTCTTAAAAGATTCTATCCCAAGAGACCAACTTTGTTCTATAGATCTAAAATTAATTATGTACATTGCTCATTAATGCCTGAAGCTGTACTATTTCTGATTCCAAGCACCAACAACTATCTTCTCTCCCAGAGCATCAGCATCATCACTTCATATTAAGAAGTGATAAATCACTAGTATTTAACCTGTTGATGAAGAAGTTAATGGCAATGAGAGCTTCTTGAATTACAGTAATCAAATTTCTTTTTGCAACTAGCTAGGACATGGATCAGCAAACTTTTTTTCTATAAATAGACAAAGGTAAATACTTTTCACTTTGCTGGATTTATGGTGTCTGTTGCACATACTCAGTTCTGCCATGGTGGTGCTAAAGCAGCAATAGATAATGTATAAATGAATATGCACAGCTGGGTTCCATAAAAAAATTCATTTACAAAACCAAGTGGTGGGCTAGGTATGGGCCACAGGCTATAGTTTGCTTTTCCTTATGATAGGGCACAGAGAATTTATTAGCTTTGGAGCAAAGCCCATTAGGTGAAGGGGGATGCAACATGATGCAGGAGAAAGAACAGTCATTAAAATCATCTGGAATCAGACAGACCTGTCCTTCAAGCTCAACTCTTCTACTTACCCAGTGTATATAGCAGGGGTAATTGAGTGAATGTTTGTATCCCTTCCTCACACCACATACAAAAAAAAATTCATAGGTGATGCCCAAACTCCCAGTGTGATGGTATCTGGAGGTGTGGGCTTTTTGTAGATAATTAGTTTTAGGTAAAGTCATGAGAGTGGGGCCCTATGATGGGATTAGTGTCCTTATATGAAGAGGAAGAGAGACCAGAGCTTGCTTTCTGTCCACCATGTGACAGTGTAGCAGGAAGGCAGCCATCTGCAAACCAGGAAAAGTATCCTCAGTAGAAAATGAATCAGATTTGCAGAAACCTTGATCTTGGACTTCCCAGCCTCCAGAACTGTAAGAAAAAAAAAAATGCTTGCTGTTTAAGTCACCTGGTCTATGGCATTTTAGTCGGCCCAACCTGACTAAGACAGCAGGCATTAAAAAATACAAGAGAATGTTTACCAGATATTAGACTTTGAGAAAAAAAATCTCCATTTTAGAATGTAATAATGATTTGAAAAATAAGGAAGAAGCATTGTTGAATAGACCATTACTGGTTCTGTCCCATTCTCTCACTTTTCTCCACCCAGTACTCCAGCTTTACAGATTTATACATCTGAGCATGCCTTGTGCATACATGCATGCTCTGTCACTTCAGGAGTGTCCAACTCTTTGTGACCCCATGGACTGTAGCCCGCCAGCCCTCCGTCTATGGGATTTTCCAGGCAAGAATACAGTTGCCATGCCCTCCTCCAGGGGATCTTCCCAATCCAGCATCTCTTGCACTGAAGGTGGATTCTTTACCACTGAGCCACCAAGGAAGCCCCTGATCATGCCTTGTCGGGGGTGGGGGGCTGCAATGCAAGAGCCATAGGAGATGTGGGTGGGTTTGCTCCCTGGGTTAGAAAGATCCCCTGGAGGAGGGAATGGCAACCTACTCCAATATTCTTGTCTAGAGAATCCTGTTGACAGAAGAGTTACCTGTCTCTTATCTGTTTTTCTGTTTTGTTTCCTCTATATAATTTTTTTTACTATGATTCTTCTTTTGCTTATTCTATTCACCCATCTTCTAGTTTGCCAATCTGTCTTATACTGTGTTCAGTCTGCTGGAAAACTCATCTAATGATTTCTTAATTTCAAATATTATATTTTTACATTCTAAGATGTCCATTTGATATTTTAATAAATTACACTTTTTTTTTAAACTTTCATCCTTTTCTACTAGTTGGTCAACTTTTCCTCTAATATCTGAACCACATGTGCATCTTTTTTTCCCCTTCTTCTTAGCTTTAGCAAACCTACTGTGTCCTATCTGTTAACATGCCTCATAAGTTTAGATACTGAAGATAAACCCCAAATGAACTACAGACGATCTGTTGATTTCTTTTGTTGACTGCAAGAAACGCACAACATGAGAGTTGTGAGATAAGTTTTATTTGGGGCAAAATGAAGCCTGTGGCCCAGGAGACACCACCTCAGAGGTAGTAAAGGGTCGATATATATGTGATTTTGGTGAAGGGGGAGTCCATGCAAATCAAGCACTTATCCTACAAAAGGTTTTCTGCTAGTCACAAGGAGCTGATGTCACCATGAAGGGATTTAGTATTTTTCTAGACATGAAGAGATGCAAAGATTGGGATCATGAAGTCAGTTTCTGAAAAATACCTATCTAAAGACCTGTTCCACCAGTTTTCCTGGAACACAGAGTGCCTCATTTTCCACCTTGGATTCTCTTCAGGGTGTGTTTAAGGTCACCAGCTGCAGCAGCACAGGATTCAATCTACAGAGACAGATGGCAAATAGCCTTGGCAAGTGCCAATATGTAATTGACACTTTCAAAGACAACTATTTATTTATTTGGGGGGAGCAAGTAGATCAGTCCTGCTGAAGTATGACTGAAAGTGAAAGTTGTTCAGTTGTGTCCAACTCTTTGCAATCCATGGACTATACAGTCCATGAAATTCTCTAGGCCAGAATACTGGAGTGAGTAGCCTTTCCCTTCTCCAGGGGATCTTCCCAATTCAGGGATCGAACCCAGGTCTCCTGCATTACAGGTGGATTCTTTATCAGCTGAGCCATAAGGGAAGCCCAAGAATAATGGAGAGGGTACCCTATCCCTTCTCTAATGGGTCTTCCCAATCCAGAAATTGAACTGGGGTTTCCTACATTGCAGACAGATTCTTTACCAACTGAGCTGTCAGGGAAGCCCAAAGCATGATTAGATTGTTAAATTTTTACCTTGGTGAAGGTGAAGTCGCTCAGTTGTGTCTGATTCTTTGCAGCCACGTGGACTGTAACCTACTAGGCTTCTCCGTTCATGGGATTCTCCAGGCAAGAATACTGGAGTGGATTGCCATTTCCTTCTCCAGGGGATCTTCCCAACCCAGGGATCGAACCCAGGTCTCCCGCATTGGAGGCGGATGCTTTAACCTCTGAGCCACCAGGGAAGCCCAATTTTTACCTTACTTGACCCTATTTGTCAGACCTGATTTCTCACTGATTTCCCCATCTGAGGTCTTCACTAAAATTTTGTTTACTAATGTATCTTCTCTTTGGTATGGCGTAAACTGTAANGAGAAGCCCAATTTTTTCCTTACTTGACCCTATTTGTCAGACCTGATTTCTCACTGATTTCCCCATCTGAGGTCTTCACTAAAATTTTGTTTACTAATGCATCTTCTCTTTGGTATGGCGTAAACTCTAACCTCTGTTTTCTTAATACATCATGCTGTTGAAATATGTGATCAGCTTTTTGGCATTCAAGCTGCTGTTTTCATCTGGGTTTGTAGAGTTCTTCCCTACCCATGTGCAGCTTAGGCATTGTCCAACAATGTACAGGGATATATACACCGTTTTCTCAGGGCTCCTTTTCTGAATTTTTCCCACTCTCATAAATCTGCTTCTGGTGTGCCCTGCTCTTGCAAGACACTCACTCTCTACTCAAGCCTTATTTTCCCATGCTGGAATGTGGAAAACTATCTCAGATGAAAATCCAAGGGCTCTGTGAACTCACCTTCTATGCTTCCTTCTCTCAAGAATTACGGGGCCTGTATTATGGTTTTTCAGTGTCAAGCAGTTGTTTGGTATATTTTATCAAGTTCTTATAATAGTCTCAGCCATAGCATTAATCCATTACAAAATATTCTGCCATGCCAGAATGGGGTCACCTTTATGCTTCAACTTCATATAGTATAATTTCCATCCACTGTTTCACTGAAACTGTTCTTGCTAGAGTCACCAATGACATCCACAGCACTACTCCAGTGGATTCTTTTTAGGCCTTCAGTTCAGTTCAGTTCAGTCAGTCGTGCCAACTCTTTGCAACCCCATGAAACCACCACCCAGGAAACCCTTGTGTAGGTGAATTCATTCAAATCTGATGATTGCCATGGTATGCTGGAAACTTAAAATTCATATTTCCACCCTAGCCTCCACTTCTAAATCTCACAACTTAGGACTAATGGCCTACTTGATAGTTCCACTTGGATGCCTCACAGGGATTTCCAGATTTTGTAGCTCTAAAATGGAACTAGTTTTCTGCTGCATGCTGATCTCTCTCTTCTTTCCAAGTTCTTCCTCTCAGCACAGGGCAGACTTCGCACCTCTCCCCTGTAACTCTTGCCAGCCACTTGGGAATAACCCTTGATTCCTCCTTTTCATTTTAATCCACCAGGTATCAGTAGCTCACCTTTCGATCACACTTTCAGCATGATAAGAATCTATCTCTTTGCTGGCTAATGACCTTACTTTGCTTTGTCCTGGGCCAAGTGCATCGTTCTGGAGCCATTGGAGCCTTTTTTTTTTTTTTAATTATAGAGCATGTGATGTATGAGTTTCCCAGCTGGTTCAGTGGTAAAGAATCCACCTGCCAAGCAAGAGATGTGGGTTCCATCCCTGGGTCAAGAAGATCCCCTGCAGAAGGAGATGGCAGCTCACTCCAGCATTCTTGCCAGGGAAATCCCATGAATAGAAAAGCCTGATGGGCTATAGCCCTGCTACTGCTGCTGCTAAGTTGCTTCAGTCGTGTCCGACTCTCTGCAACCCCATAGACGGCAGCCCACCAGGCTCCCCCACCCCTGGGACTCTCCAGGCAAGAATACTGGAGTGGGTTGCCATTTCCTTCTCCAGTGCATGAAAGTGAAAAGTGAAAGGGAAGACACTCAGTCGTGTCTGACTCTTAGCAACCCCACGGACTGCAGCCTACCAGGCTCCTCCCTCCATGGGATTTTCCAGGCAAGAGTACTGGAGTAGGGTGCCATTGCCTTCTCCAGGGCTATAGCCCATGGGACGGCAAAATAGTTGGATACAGCTTAACCACTAAACAGCAACAACAACAATGCAAGGGTATAGGGGCTTCAAACCCTGTAATCTCACTGTACAACACAGGGCAGATACAGATATTGATAGGCAAGACCAAAGTCATCCAATAAAGTTTAATCTGTGTTCTCTATGCTTTTATAAGACATTTAGCACATTTAATGGTTAGTTTTTAAATAATTTCTTCGAAACTTTAGAATTTGGAGGCTAATTTTCTGTAGATTCTATAAGGCTTGTCTTAACGGAAAATAGTCACCATCGCATAGAATTGTTTTTGAAATTTGTGAAACTGCTGCTAGCTAAATGAGCTATCAATTTATATTGCACAGGTTAAAATTTTAGGCTTCTTTTAGTCATGGATAATTGGGGATTTTAGATGTATACATGCCATCTAGTCTAGTAAATGTCTTAAAATACTTATTAGGAAGAATAATATGTTTTAACTAATGAGAAACAGTCTAAGTAAAATTCTACTCACATTTTATATAATTTCTGCAGAAACTCTAGGCACAGCACAGTACCCATTGAGCTGAATGACCTTGGGAATGTCACTGACCTGCTCTGTCTTCATTTTCCTCATGGATGAAGGGAGCTATTAGTGCCTGCCTCGTAGGCTGCTGTGAAGCTGAAGTGATTTAGTATTTATAAAGTGCCTAAGACAGTGCTTGGCCCAGGACAAACATAATGACCATTTGTTAAGTAAATAAAGTATTCNTATAATTTCTGCAGAAACTCTAGGCACAGCACAGTACCCATTGACCTGAATGACCTTGGGAATGTCACTGACCTGCTCTGTCTTCATTTTCCTCATGGATGAAGGGAGTTATTAGTGCCTGCCTCATAGGCTGCTGTGAAGCTTAAGTGCTTTAGTATTTATAAAGTGCCTAAGACAGTGCTTGGCCCAGGACAAACATAATGACCATTTGTTAAGTAAATAAAGTATTCCTAGCTGCTCCTTTTTGGTTTCTCTTGTTTTGGGAAAGAACTAAGGAGTCAGGAACCTTGGATTTTTACCTCAGAGGTGTCATTGCTTAGCTGTGTGGCCTTAGTGCCACTTAATTATTCGTATCATTTACTGTAACATGGTAAGTAACACTTACTAGATCCTTTTCTTGTGCCAAATACTCCCTGAAGCACTTGACCTAATCATCTCATTTAATTCTCACAACTACCTCAAGATAGCTGCTAAAATAATCACCTTCATTTCATCTAAGGCTTAGAAAAGAATAACTTACAGGAAGTCTCACTCTGAGTAACTGTGGCAATAGGCAGCCTGTCCATTTCCAGAGCACAGAGCTCTAACCACCTCTCTGAGATCCTGAGCCTCGCTCTTCAGTCTTTCCCAGTGGCTGCTTGATTCTTACTTACAGAGTTTTCAGGGATTGAAAAGCAAGCCCAGTTGCATCCAGGCCTCTGCCTCTGCCAACTGTCTTGTTCGTGGGAGGAGCCTGTGAGATGGTCTCCGTGTCCGAGTGAGAATGTCCCTTGCCTCCTGGTGCAGGCTGGGGTCCACCCGCTTCAGCAGCTCACTAGTTCTCTCCAGAGATGAATAGTAGGAGTCTGGGTGGGCCTTTTGTTCCCTGGCTTTGGCTCTTCTCTGTCATTGCTTTCTTTCCAGGATGCCTTTGTAGTTTTAACAAAAATCATGTAGTCTCAAAGCCTTGTGTTGCCTCTCTGGCATTTTTTTCTCTGAACTGAGCCTTGGTTTCCCTTGGCAACCATGTAGCTTGACCCTGCACAAAGCAGTTCTTACTGTAGTGTTAGCATTTCAAAACTGAATCCCTTGTTAATACAATTGTTTGTTGTCGAGAATCCAGATTGTCCTTACAAGCAGCCTTCAGGAGACAATATGTCTATTTGTCATCTAATACTTTTGTGACCCTGATGGTAAGAGGAACAGCCCAGCAAGGAGGGAAGCATCACAAGGGTGGTGTTCTCAGAGCAGCAGTCTTGTGTGAGCGGAGGGTGGGGAAAGGCTTCATCCATTCCTCCATTCAGGCTCAGCAGAATCATGACATGTCAGCACTGGAAAAGATCAGAGACTCTATCTCAGCCACCATCAAGATGGAGAAATCAAGACCATTAGTGGCTAATTGCCTTGCTCAAGGCCTCCTGCCACCTTAACCCTGGACTAGGGCCAGCCTTCCTGACGTGGATGCTTTCAGCCCTGCATAGCGTCACCTCCTCCACACCAAACTTACCTGAGTAGCAGGTATCAATCCCAGACCACAGATTCAGGTATACAGTGGGCTAAATTGCATCTCCTCAAAGAGAGAGGACCTTGATATCTGTGAATATAAACATGTTTGGCAATAGGGTCTTTTTAGATGTTATCAAATGGGATTTTCCAGGCAGGAGTACTGGAGTGGGTTGCCATTTCCTTCTCCAGAGGATCTTCCCTACGCAGGGATCGAAGCCGGGTCTCCTGCATTGTAGGCAGACGCTTTACTGTCTGAGCCACCAGGGAAGTCAATGTAAGATAAGGTCCTATTGATTAGTATGGATCCTGAACCCAATGGCTGATGTCCTTATAAAAAGAGAGGACACACACGGACACACACCGAGAATAGGTCACATGAAGATGGAGGTGGAGACTGGTTTGATAAAGGATTGCCAGGACTTGCTGGCAGTCACTGGAACTTGGGAAAAGGCAATGGAGGAGTCTCCCCTAGAATCTTTGTGGGGAGGACGGGTCTGTAGCTGCCTTCATTTTGTGCTTCTAGCCTCCAGAACACAGAGATTAAATTTCTGTTATTTCAAGCCACCCACTTTGTGGTAACTCATTATGACAGTCCTAGGAAACTAATACAAGGTGGCTATTAAATATAATTTTATTTTTCTGTAATTCAACATGACATCTATTTTGTCCTTCAGTTCTTCCAGGGGGTAAACACTTAAACACAGTCAATTTAGGTTCCTGCCACCTCCCAGGGCTGAGCCTAAACTATAACTTGGGTTCATCTACCCAACCCAGTTGTCTGGGAACATGATTTGCTTCTGTGCCCATGGCCTCTACAGCTCTGATGACTCCAGCAGCAAAGCACGGCCGTCTCAGACAGACACTTTTGTCTCGTGTACACCAGGTTAGGGTTTTCTGGACATTTCTGCAGTGGGTGCTTTGTTATGATGGCTTTGCAGGAAGAAAGGCTTTTAGGCTTCACTTTCCAAGACCCACCTGTGTCTTTTCTTCCATCTTTACCCCAGCTCTGCAGTCATGGAAAAATAATTACAGCCACTTCCCTCGACTTCATTTCTCAGCGCTCTTGCTGTATTCTTTATTTCTGCCTTGATTCTCTAACTTCCTTACTTCGACTTTTGGGATACAAAAGCCCAAATATTTGCTGGCTGTTTCAGCTTTCTGTTTGGCTACATCCTTGTCCTGAGGCAATGAACCCAGAATATTTGCTACAGGGGTCAAGGAGGAGGAGGGCAAGGAAAGCGGAAAATAGCAGTGGAAAAACAAAGAACATTAGTTGGTTTATCAAAGCTGTTATCTGGATGAATGTGATAGGGAAGAAAAATGTACGTCTGAAGCCAAAAAGACAAGAAATCAGATGCCAACAATGCTACTTTCTAACTGTAAATAGGGCAAGTTTTATTTAGCTTCTCAGAGCCCTTGAACTCTCACTTACCCAAATAGGGAATTAAAAGACCTACCTTCTGGAGTTGTTGTGAGGATTAAATTTAGTAAGATAATATATGCGAAGTCATAATACCTTCATTTACTAAAAACGCAAAGAAGATTCCAATTAGCCAACCCACCGTTGTCACAGAAGTGATGTAAGAGTGGATCGATGTCTGAGTTCTTTCCTGAGCAACCAGCATCCATGAAGACACCAGCTCTTGAGCCTGAAAATTCATTCTGAGAGTGACCTCTCACTATGAAACAAGATGCTGCTCTAGAGGCTGGCCAGCTCTTTCATTGTCTTTCTGATGCTAAGGAATAGCCTGAGGATGGGAATTAGCTTTTCAGTTCTTCCCTATCATTATCACTTTTAGCCTTTGGAACAGTTTATTTTTGTGCTTTCCTGAATCCAGATGAATACTCTGCATACAGACAGATGCCTTATATTTTATCCACTTGGCTCTTAGACTGGAACACTGCTGAACTCTTGTGGGGAGAGAGGAGTGCTCTGGTGTTTTTTCAGGAGTTGGAGAAACCCAGCAAGAGGCCTGTTGCCAGATTTTCCGTCTCTGCCTAAGAGGCTGTCATGCAGATGCAAAGCCACTAGATGTCACAAACGGGGAAGTGTTCTGTCCTGCTCCCTGTGGTTTCTCCTGCAAGGGGAAATGGTGATGTACTGCAATCCTTTAAAAAAAAACAAACTTCTAAAAGACCAATTTTTAGGGCAATTTTAGGTTTATAACAAAATTGAGTGGAAAGTTGGGAGTTTCCCATATATCCACTCGTGCAAACATACTTGGCCTCCCTTATTGTCAGCATCACTTGCTAGAATGGTACATTTTTTTTAAATCAAAGAAGAACCCACACTGACACATCATTATCACCCCAAATCCGTAGTTTACCTTAGGGTTTATTCTTGGGTTTGTATATTTTATAGGTTTAAACAAATGTATAATAACATACGTCCATCATTATACTATCGTTGCTATTGACTGAGTGGTTGTATGTCCTACCAAATTCATATGATGAAATCCTACTCTTCAAAGGTGATGCTATGAGTAGATGAGGGCTTTGAGAGGTCACCAAGGTGGAGCCCTCATAAATAGTACGTTGTTGTTATTCAGTTGTTCAGTTGTGTCCGACTCTGCAACCCCATGGACTGTAGCACTCCAGGCTTCCCTGTCCTTCACCATCTCCCAGAGTTTGCTCAAACTCATGTTCATCGAGTCAGTTGATGCCATCCAACCATCTCATCCTCTGTTGTTCCCTTCTTCTCCTGCCTTCAATCTTTCCCAGTATCAGAGTCTTTTCC
>SJYW01004663.1:148209-158355 GCA_006410735.1 Raphicerus campestris | reverse complement strand
CTGTTTCAGCTTTCTGTTTGGCTACATCCTTGTCCTGAGGCAATGAACCCAGAATATTTGCTACAGGGGTCAAGGAGGAGGAGGGCAAGGAAAGCGGAAAATAGCAGTGGAAAAACAAAGAACATTAGTTGGTTTATCAAAGCTGTTATCTGGATGAATGTGATAGGGAAGAAAAATGTACGTCTGAAGCCAAAAAGACAAGAAATCAGATGCCAACAATGCTACTTTCTAACTGTAAATAGGGCAAGTTTTATTTAGCTTCTCAGAGCCCTTGAACTCTCACTTACCCAAATAGGGAATTAAAAGACCTACCTTCTGGAGTTGTTGTGAGGATTAAATTTAGTAAGATAATATATGCGAAGTCATAATACCTTCATTTACTAAAAACGCAAAGAAGATTCCAATTAGCCAACCCACCGTTGTCACAGAAGTGATGTAAGAGTGGATCGATGTCTGAGTTCTTTCCTGAGCAACCAGCATCCATGAAGACACCAGCTCTTGAGCCTGAAAATTCATTCTGAGAGTGACCTCTCACTATGAAACAAGATGCTGCTCTAGAGGCTGGCCAGCTCTTTCATTGTCTTTCTGATGCTAAGGAATAGCCTGAGGATGGGAATTAGCTTTTCAGTTCTTCCCTATCATTATCACTTTTAGCCTTTGGAACAGTTTATTTTTGTGCTTTCCTGAATCCAGATGAATACTCTGCATACAGACAGATGCCTTATATTTTATCCACTTGGCTCTTAGACTGGAACACTGCTGAACTCTTGTGGGGAGAGAGGAGTGCTCTGGTGTTTTTTCAGGAGTTGGAGAAACCCAGCAGAGGCCTGTTGCCAGATTTTCCGTCTCTGCCTAAGAAGCTGTCATGCAGATGCAAAGCCACTAGATGTCACAAACGGGGAAGTGTTCTGTCCTGCTCCCTGTGGTTTCTCCTGCAAGGGGAAATGGTGATGTACTGCAATCCTTTAAAAAAAAAACAAACTTCTAAAAGACCAATTTTTAGGGCAATTTTAGGTTTATAACAAAATTGAGTGGAAAGTTGGGAGTTTCCCATATATCCACTCGTGCAAACATACTTGGCCTCCCTTATTGTCAGCATCACTTGCTAGAATGGTACATTTTTTTTAAATCAAAGAAGAACCCACACTGACACATCATTATCACCCCAAATCCATAGTTTACCTTAGGGTTTATTCTTGGGTTTGTATATTTTATAGGTTTAAACAAATGTATAATAACATACGTCCATCATTATACTATCGTTGCTATTGACTGAGTGGTTGTATATCCTACCAAATTCTTATGATGAAATCCTACTCTTCAAAGGTGATGCTATGAGTAGATGAGGGCTTTGAGAGGTCACCAAGGTGGAGCCCTCATAAATAGTACGTTGTTGTTATTCAGTTGTTCAGTTGTGTCCGACTCTGCAACCCCATGGACTGTAGCACTCCAGGCTTCCCTGTCCTTCACCATCTCCCAGAGTTTGCTCAAACTCATGTTCATCGAGTCAGTTGATGCCATCCAACCATCTCATCCTCTGTTGTTCCCTTCTTCTCCTGCCTTCAATCTTTCCCAGTATCAGAGTCTTTTCCGATGAGTCAGGTGGCCAAAGTATTGGAGCTTCAGTTTCAGCATCAGTCCTTCCAATGAATATTCAGGGCTGATTTCCTTTAGGATTGGCTAGTTTGATCTCCTTGTAGTCCAAGAGACTCTCAAGAGTCTTCTCCAGCACCACAGTTAAAAAGCATCATTTCTTCAATGCTCTTCCTTCTTTAAGTCCAACTGTCACATCTGCACATGACTGCTGGAAAGGCCATAGCTTTGACTATATTGACCTTTGTCAGCAAAGTAATGTCTCTGCTTTTTAATATGCTGTCTCAATTTGTCATAGATTTTCCTCCAAGGAGCAAGTGTCTTTTAAATTTCATATCTTCAGTCACATCCACAGTGATTTTGGAGCCCAAGAAAATAAAGTCTGTCACTGTTTCCATTTTTTCCCTATTTGCTGTGAAGTGATGGGATCAGATGCTTTGATCTTTGTTTTTTGTTGTTGTTGTTGTTTTTTTGAATGTTGAGTTTTAAGCCAGTTTTTTCACTCTCTTCTTTTATCCTATCAAGAGGCTCTTCAGTTCCTTTTCACTTTTTGCCATTAGGATGGTGTTACCTTCATGTCTGAGGTTATTGATATTTCTCCTGGCAATTTTGATTCCGGCTTGAGCTTCATCCAGCACAGCATATTGCATGATGTATTCTGCCTAGAAGTTAAATAAGCAGAGTGACAATATGCAGCCTTGCCATACTCCTTTCCCAATTTAGAACCAGTCTGTTGTTCCATCTCTGGTTTTAACTGTTACTTCTTAACTTGCATACAGATTTCTCAGGAGGCAGGTCAGGTGGTCTAGTATTCTCATCTCTTTCAGGATTTTCCACAGTTTGTTGTGATCCACACAGTCAAAGGCTTTAGCATAGTCAATGAAGAAGAAGTAGATGTTTTTCTGGATGTCTTGCTTTTTCTATGATCCAATGTATGTTGGCAATTTGAACTCTGGTTGCCTTGCCTTTCCTAAATCCAGCTTGAGTATCTGGATGCTCTCAATTCATGTACTGTGGAAGCCTAGCTTGAAAGATTTTGAGCATTATGTTGCTAGCATGTGAAATAAGTGCAATTGTGTGGTAGCTTGAACATTCTTTGGCATTGCCTTTCTTTGGGATTGGGATGAAAACTGACATAACATATGCAGAGTACATCATGAGAAACGCTGGACTGGAAGAAACACNAAACCTGAAAAATAAAGAAATTGGATCAGTTCCAGAAAACTGATTCCCTCATGTTGTTCTTTTCTGCTCCCCAATTTTCTGGCTGAATTCCCATCTGGAGCGTGGGTGCCCTCCATGTCTGCTTATTTGCCCCGGTTTTCAAGCCCATAGGTGGCACCGGTGGCCTAACGCAGATGGTGCAAGTTCCTTGTCTGGAATTTTATTGGTACCCCACGTAAACCAAGTTATTCAGCCCCTTTTTCTCTCTCCTACTATTTTCTGGCCGAATTCTCATCTAATGCATAGGACCCACAGAGCCTACTAATTTTGCCTGGGCTTCTAAGATTGGACTGGGGGGCCTCAGTGCCTCCTCTCCTTGCCTGTGGCCTACATAGGTGGTGATTGGTACCTTGTGTTAACCAAGTTATTCGGCCTCTTTTTGTCTGCTAAATTCCTAATCCCTTTCTATCTGTAATTAGATAGTTTTTTCTAGGACGCCTACTCTGCCCCCACCTTCAAATTACCCTGGATCCACCGGGGCTGGACCCTGGCAAGTGGCAGAATAAAATGTTGAAATTTTGATTGGGATTGAATTGAATTTATGTATCAACTTGGGAAGAATTGATATCCTGTGTTTTATGACAGTCTCAACCTTTAGATATCCAGTGTTGTAGCTGGACCTGCCTTGTGGTTCTTATGATTGCAGAATGCTGTCAGCAATAACCATCAAAAAACTTTAAAAAATATGTTTATTGTTTAAAGTCCTGGAAGTGATATGGCACATCAGTGAGNTGTGACTCTGTATTCATCCCTATGTGTAACAAAAGGTATATAAACAAACCTGAAAAATAAAGAAATTGGATCAGTTCCAGAAAACTGATTCCCTCATGTTGTTCTTTTCTGCTCCCCAATTTTCTGGCTGAATTCCCATCTGGAGCGTGGGTGCCCTCCATGTCTGCTTATTTGCCCCGGTTTTCAAGCCCATAGGTGGCACCGGTGGCCTAACGCAGATGGTGCAAGTTCCTTGTCTGGAATTTTATTGGTACCCCACGTAAACCAAGTTATTCAGCCCCTTTTTCTCTCTCCTACTATTTTCTGGCCGAATTCTCATCTAATGCATAGGACCCACCGAGCCTACTAATTTTGCCTGGGCTTCTAAGATTGGACTGGGGGGCCTCAGTGCCTCCTCTCCTTGCCTGTAGCCTACATAGGTGGTGATCGGTACCTTGTGTTAACCAAGTTATTCGGCCTCTTTTTGTCTGCTAAATTCCTAATCCCTTTCTATCTGTAATTAGATAGTTTTTTCTAGGACGCCTACTCTGCCCCCACCTTCAAATTACCCTGGATCCACCGGGGCTGGACCCTGGCAAGTGGCAGAATAAAATGTTGAAATTTTGATTGGGATTGAATTGAATTTATGTATCAACTTGGGAAGAATTGATATCCTGTGTTTTATGACAGTCTCAACCTTTAGATATCCAGTGTTGTAGCTGGACCTGCCTTGTGGTTCTTATGATTGCAGAATGCTGTCAGCAATAACCATCAAAAAACTTTAAAAAATATGTTTATTGTTTAAAGTCCTGGAAGTGATATGGCACATCAGTGAGCACACAGTGAGGTCACAGGTAGAGAGTGAGAGAAAGCATAGATATGAGTTTCTGCTTTTCTTGGGACTAAGGGTACAGGCCCAGGGAGGGCGCCTATGGTCTCAAGGGCTCACTCTGTATTGGTGAATCTAAGCATAAAAGTGGGAATTTAAAGAACAAGAAGAGAAGAAATACAAGCAGTCCAAACAGTCGGTTACTGAATCAACCAAAGGTGTCAGGGAGAGAGCTAGGGGAGGTGGCAGCCTGGTTCTTTATCTAGCTGTGTGGTTCTAACTAAGGACAAATGCTCAAGAAGACAAAATTATGTCAAATGACTCTTTTTCTCTAGAATGTGGTGGGATAAAAGGTGGACATGGACCAAGCATTTCAGAGCTGGGACTGACTGCTGCTCAGTGTCCTGCCTTACCTAGAAATGTCTCTTCCTGGGGAGCCCACAGCCAATGACTGACTGGGATATAAAGGCTCAGTCATTTCAGTGCAAAGTGGGACAAGTCAACAGGGCCACCTAAGCTCCAGAACTCCCCTCAGCATCAGCTGAAGCTGTTTCTGAGACCTCAGCTTGACTTTACCCTCAGCTAATCCTGCTTCCTTCACCGCCCCTCCACAGGCACTTTCTAATAAGCATTCTACACACTAACCTCAGCCTCCAAGCCAGCTTCTTGAAGAAACTCTCCTGTATCAGTGCGTGGAGAGACAGCCCACAAGCCGCATTCAGGGTTCCCTTCCCTTCTGGTAGCAAAACTGGGTATTTCAAGTGTGAAAAGGCCGAGAGAACAAAATATAATTGACTTACATTGAAAACTAGCTGTGGTAGTTTTAGCTGATTATGGATGGAGGTAATACCAAATATGGGCTTCCCAGGTGGCTCAAGAATCTACCTACCAATTCAGGAGTCACAGGAGACTCAGGTTCAACCCCTGGCTCAGGGAGATCCCCTGGAGAAGGAAATGGCAGCCCACCCCAGTATTCTTGTGTGGAAAATTCCATGGACAGAGGAGCCTGGTGGGTTACAATTTTATGGGGTCACGAAAAATCAGACATGACTAAGCAACTGAGCACACACACGATACCAAATACAAGTGTAAATGAAGAGAAGTACCCCACATAGAACAACGAGGTCAAATGGCCCGTAGGGAATTAACATTTTATAATATTCTAATCCAAAATAATTAGGTGAATTCTTAGTTCTTCTCAAAAGTCATTTTAAATGTCATTGATCCTGTGATTCTTTCTGTAACTTCCTCAGAAAAGATCTGTTTTTTCTTTCACTTTGATCATACAGCCGTTGGCATCAAGGGGATGGGAGAGGGGGTAGGGGGAGAGCAGTGTGCCCTGGTGGCAGGCACAAAGTGAGTATCTTATCTGTGGAGAATTTAAAATAGTACTAAAACAGACTGAGAGTCAGCCTGCTTTCTGTTATCACCATGCATTGCTGATTCTAAACCATGTCAGTAGCAATATACTTCTTCCTCCAGTGAAGATTGCTCCACCTCCCACCCCCATAACTTATACATTCCTCTCTATCTTGGTCAACTCTGAGTCAGTGTATACCTTAATTATGGCAACTTGTATTAATACTACTTTCCCCATGAGTTCTTTACATCTGATTTCATTATGGCTGATCTTTGACCCTTCTTTGTCATCTCTGTATTATCCTTATTATAATTCCTGGCCAAAGTAGTCATCAGTAATATTTAATTGAATAAATAGAAGGTAGTAGTTCTTCATCTACATGTGGGAGTGGCAGATTGTTACAGAGATAATAAAGTCTTCTAATCTTAAAGCTCAGTTAGTGTTCTAAGTCAGTATCATTGTGATCCCCTCAAAGTTGATTTTCTTTTAAATTTCCAGTTATTGAATCAAAACAGTTTTTTACATACTGAGGCAGGAGATAGATGGGCTCCTGGTTAGACATTTATAGCCAGCCTCCTGTTTACACTTCCAGATAGAAATAACAACAGGAACAGGGTAAATACCTGGACTTTGCCTCTGGTGGACACTTAAAGATAACAGAAAGGCAGAGGCAGAGAGGGACTGAACCCTGCCCAGATAAGAGATAGAGAGAGCACATATTTCTCATTCTCGAGGTCAAGGAGATCTTCCCAAGTGCATGTCTTCAGAAAGGCTCCTTGGGGGTCAAAATGGAGGTGGCATCATCCCATACAAGGTGATTTCAAAGTACCTATAGGCCTCTTCCATCTTGGCTAGGATGCTGTGCATACAGGGGAAAACTGTCAGTTCAGTTCAGTTCAGTCATTCAGTTGTGTCCAACTCTTTGAAACCTCATGAACTTCAGCATGCCAGGCCTCCCTGTCTATCACCAACTACCAGAGTCCACCTAAACCCATGTCCATTGAGTCAGTGATGCCATCCAACCAACCATCTCATCCTCTGTCATCACCTTCTCCTCCTGCCTTCAATCTTTCCCAGCATCAGGGTCTTTTCCAAGTAATCAGTTCTTCGCATCAGGTGGCCAATGTATTGGAGTTTCAGCTTCAGCATCAGTCCTTTCAATGAATATTCAGGACTGATATCCTTTAGGATGGACTGGTTGGATCCCTTGCAGTCCAAGGGACTCTCAAGAGTCTTTTCCAGCTCCACAGTTCAAAAGCATCGATTCTTCGGTGCTCAGCTTTCTGAGTCCAACTCACATCTGTACATGACTGCTGGAAAAACCCATAGCTTTGACTAGATAGACCTTTGTTGGCAAAGTCAAGTCTCTGCTTTTTAATATGCTGCCTAGGATGAGCATAGCTTTTCTTCCAAGGAGCAAGCATCTTATAATTTCATGCCTGCAGTCACCATTTGCAGTGATTTTGGAGCCCCCCAAAATAAAGTCTGTCACTCTTTCCATTGTTTCCCCATCTATCTGCCATGAAATGATGGGGCCAGATACCATGATCTTAGTTTTCTGAATGTTGAGTTTGAAGCCAACTTTTCCACTCTCTTCTTTCACTTTCATCAATGGGCTCATTAGTTGTTCTTCGCTTTCTGCCATAAGGGTGGTGTTATCTGCATATCTGAGGTTATTGATATTTCTCTCATCAATATTAATTCCAGCCTGTGCTTCATCCAGCCCAGCATTTCTCTTGATGTACTCAGCATAGAAGTTAAATAAGCAGGGTGACAATATACAGCCCTGATCCTCCTTTTCCTATTTGGAACCAGTCTGTTGTTCCATGTACAGTTCTGACTGTTGCTTCTTGATCTGCATACAGACTTCTCAGGAGACAGGAAAATGGTCTGGTATTTCCATCTTTTTAAGAATTTTCCACAGTTTGCTGTGATCCACATAGTCAAAGGCTTTGGCATAGTCAATAAAGCAGAAATAGATGTCTTTCTGGAACTCTCTTGGTTTTTCAATGACCCAACGGATACTGGCAATTTGATCTCTCATTCCTCTGCCTTTTCTAAATCCAACTTGAACATCTCGAAGTTCCTGGTTCACATACTGTTGAAGCCTGGCTTGGAGAATTTTGAGCAATACTTTGCTAGCATGTGAGATAAGTGCAATTGTGAGGTAGTTAAGGCATTCTTTGGCATTGCCTTTTTTTGGAATTGGAATGAAAACTGACCTTTTCCAGACCTTTGGCCACTGCTGTGTTTTCCACATTTGCTGGCATATTGAGTGCAGCACTTTCACAGCATCATCTTTTAAGATTTGAAATAGCTCAATTGGAATTCCATCACCTTCTCTAGCTTTGTTCATAGTGATGCTTCCTAAGGCCCACTTGACTTTGCAATCCCAGGATGTCTGGCTCTGGGTGAGTGATCATACCATTGTGATTATCTGAGTCGTGAAGATCTTCTTGGTATAGTTCTTTTGTGTATTCTCGCCACCTCGTCTTAATATCTTCTGCTCCTGTTAGGTCCATACTATTTCTGTCCTTTTTTGTGCCCATCTTTGCATGAAATGTTCCCTTGGTATCTCTAATTTTCTTGAAGAGATCTCTAGTCTTTCCCATTCTATTCTTTCCCTTTATTTCTTGGCATTGATCACTGAGAAAGACTTTCTTATCTCTCCTTGCTATTCTTTGGAACTCTGCATTCAATTGATATATCTTTCCTTTTCTCCTTTGCCTTTCAGATCTTTTCTCTTAGCTGTTTGTAAGGCCTCTTTGGACAACAATTTTGCCTTTTTGTATTTCTTTTTCTTGGAGATGGTCTTTGCCTCCTGTACAATGTCATGAACCTCCGTCCATAGTTCTTCAAGTACTCTGTCTATCAGTTCTAATCCCTTGAACCTATTTGTCACTTCCACTGTATAATAGTAAGGGATTTGATTTAGGTCATTCCTGAATGGTCAACTATGAACTCAGAGTCAAGCAAAGCAAGATGATTGGCCAGAGGGAATGTAGAAGAAATGCCCCATGTAAGTGAGTCAAACTACCACAAGGGCGTGACTCTCTTTCTCAGCCTACCCATGTGTGTCTATTCAAAATACTCTTTTTCCTCCTAATAAACACTTCNAGTAAGGGATTTGATTTAGGTCATTCCTGAATGGTCGACTATGAACTCAGAGTCAAGCAAAGCAAGATGATTGGCCAGAGGGAATGTAGAAGAAATTCCCCATGTAAGTGAGTCAAACTACCACAAGGGCGTGACTCTCTTTCTCAGCCTACCCATTCAAAATACTATTTTGTGTCTATTCAAAATACTCTTTTTCCTCCTAATAAACACTTTACTTGTTTCACTACTTTCTGTCTCCTTGTGGAAATTCATTTCTACAAAGCCAACAAGCCAGGGCTTTGTCACTAGCCACTGGTCTCTGGTGGGCTAGTGGCTAGAATTTGGCACTCTCACCGGCACAGACCGACTTCAGTCTCTGGACAGTGGACCAAAATCCTACCTCAAACCACTGCAGACTGAGGCCACCCAAGATCAGTACCACCAGCATATTGGAAAAGATGCAAGTTATATAGCATTAATAACTGAAATGTCACTAGTCCTTGTCCCTATGTTCCTCCCCAGGACCACAGTTCAGTTCAGTTCAGTCGGTCAGTCATGTCCGACTCTTTGCGACCCCATGAATCGCAGCACACCAGGCCTCCCTGTCCATCACCAACTCCCAGAGTTCACTCAGACTCACGTCCATTGAGTCGGTGATGCCATCTAGCCATCTCATCCTCTGTCGTCCCCTTCTTCTCCTGCCCCCAATCCCTCCAAGCATCAGAGTCTTTTCCAATGAGTCAACTCTTTGCATGAGGTGGCCAAAGTACTGGAGTTTTAGCTTTAGCATCATTCCTTCCAAAGAAATCCCAGGGCTGATCTCCTTCAGAATGGACTGGTTGGATCTCCTTGCAGTCCAAGGGACTCTCAAGTCTTCTCCAACACCACAGTTCAAAAGCATCAATTCTTCGGCGCTCAGCCTTCTTCACAGTCCAACTCTCACATCCATACATGACCACTGGGAAAACCAGAGCCTTCACTAGACGGACCTTTGTTGGCAAAGTAATGTCTCTGCTTTATAATGTGCTATCTAGGTTGGTCATAACTTTCCTTCCAAGGAGTAAGCGTCTTTTAATTTCATGGCTGCAATCACCATCTGCAGTGATTTTGGAGCCCCCCCAAATAAAGTCTGACACTGTTTCCACTGTTTCCCCATCTATTTCCCATGAAGTGATGGGACCATATGCCATGATCTTCATTTTCTGAATACTGAGCTTTAAGCCAACTTTTTCACTCTCCTCTTTTACTTTCATCAAGAGGCTTTTTAGTTCCTCTTCACTTTCTGCCATAAGGGTGGTGTCATCTGCATATCTGAGGTTATTGATATTTCTCC
>SJYW01004663.1:71589-128524 GCA_006410735.1 Raphicerus campestris | reverse complement strand
GATCTCGAAGCAGAGATATTTCTTCCTTATTCACTATCATCTAAGAGGATTAACTCCAAGTTCAGGGCCTATGTAAGAGACATTTCAATTAAAGTTTTCAAAGAGTGTGGATGTGTGATGATAAAAATGTCATTAAGCTTGGTTCTTCCTGTGTATGAGTCTATAAGTAAACCAGGAAGACAGATTTTTTGTTTTAAACCACCACCAAGAACAACAGTCACAGCAGTAGAGAGTCCTATGGGGAGTAATGGGGAAAACAGATGAGTTTCTGAACCCATTCCAGGAGGTTAGATGGACCTGTTGAAATAAGTGATATTCAAAAGTGTCTTGAATGGCTCTGAGGAATTTTATAGCAAGACCAGGTGGGAATGAGCATTCTTGGCAAGAAAGGGGACAACAGTTAGTTTGTTTGTATCTGGAATCTGACGGTATAGTGGGACCTGTGACTTGTCGGGGACAATATAGTCAGGTGAATGATCCCAGGTGGATGACTTGGGATTTCAGGTTAAATCATCTATACATGTATATGGTGTGTGTCCTGACATAAAAGTCTATCTAGAGAAAATGTACTTTGCGAGGTCTGCTCAGTTGTTGAGAACTTCCAGGACTTGGGAGAGAGGGAGACAGAGAGACAGAGGATGAGCAGACAGAGACCATCTGGAAATTGAGCAGTTCAGGAACTAGAAATGTAGGTCCAGGTCTGAGCTGGAGACACAGGGACAGTCCTCTGAAATATGAAAGGACCTGAATCTGCCAGAGGAGAAAGAAGTCAATGGTGCTATATACATTGTTCAATTTTATGAGCAGTTTACAATGCAACAATGAATGTAGACCCTTAAATACTTCAGTTTGGTTGTTTAAACAGGGAGCTTTCAGCTTATTTTATGAAGAAGTATCTTGGGCTTTATGAAGAGCATTGTACAGAGAGCAATGGTTTAGGTCAGGCAGTTATGTTCTAAATGAAACCCTATTATTCACTGGAAAAGGTCAAATGTAAAATGGCTATTTTTAAGAAGGTGACTGTCAGATAATTCCTTTGCATTTTAATAAATAGCATATTCATGGATATTTTATTCTTTTACAAGGCACATTTTTGGTGCCTTGGCAAATAGGGCCATGTAGCATTTTCACTGATAAACACATTACTGATGGCAGGGTCTATAGACCACAAAAAGCAAGACTAAACATTGTGAAGTTGTTTGTATGCTATGGCTCTTTGTAAGAGAACCAGACATTTGTATCCTTTGCCCGAGGCTGCTTAGAGATAGTTTAGCTGCCAAATAAAGTTACTAAACAGGCTTTTAATTGACTGTATATATCTGAACCTGAGGATAATGTTATGAGTATCTGAGTACTGGTTTGTGGAAGAAGCTAAATTTGACTGTTATCATCATATAAGTGATCATATCTCTTTGATTCTTTTAGTTTGGAGAAAAATATTTCTACAGTGTTGCTGAGATAATATGTTTGAATTAAACATAATGGGCAGTCACTCTGGAAAGATTTTGCTCTGAAAATGACTTTTTTCTAAGCCCTTTTCCATAATCAAGATAGAAAATTTTATAGGCTATTTCCCCCCATCAAATAATATTTACTAGTTATATATTTTGACGACATAGGCCTTTGTTTCTTTTCTTCCGTTGTTACCTTTGATTATTTTGCCTAAGTATGTTGTCAGTGGAAGTGAAGTCGCTCAGTCGTGTCCGACCCTTTGTGACCCTGTGGACTGTAGCCCACCAGACTCCTCTGTCCATGGAGAATCCCAGGGACAGAGGAGATCTTCCCAACCCAGGGATCGAACCCAGGTCTCCTGCATTGCAGGCAGACACTTTAACCTCTGAGCCATATTGTCAGTATATACCCTTAAATCAAGAAACCCTAGGGTCTGGCAGGCAGGAGGAAGTAATAATGTTTATAGGATATAGTCACAGAATATGGGATTTGTTAGAAGTGAGGGGGCAGTAGAGGGAAGGGGTTGAAGAAACAGCTGCCTAGAAGTTGCTTTCCTCCTGTCAGATCTCTAGCAGTCTGTGAAATGGTGACCAGTAAAGTCACAAAGAGAGGACCCCTTTNATAGGATCTGGACTGCATCTTAGGCCTGTTCATGCTGATCATGCTCGTCCACCTTTCCAATGGACTCTGAACTCTGTGTTTAGTGCCTATGAAAACAACGACAGAAGGATAAGACCCCTTCCAGACAGAGGAACCTTGAAGATCGTATCTAGGTTACTCATCATCTAACAGAAAACATACACTAATCACCCCTTCCTCCAGACAGACTATAAATTTTCTGTATCTATCGGAGTGTAACCTCGGGTCCATTGATTATTGGCTAATTGTTTGTTTGAGCACATGAGCACATACCACATGAATGATGGGGTTACTGGGGTTGTATTTTCCTTGGTTTATGTAAGTCTCAAGGAATTTGGAGTGGTGGGTTCAGACACGTACACACAGGTTATAAAAGATTTTCACAAATGCTGGTCAGGATCCTTGGCTAAGAGGAGACTGCCTTGGGCCTGACGGTGTAATAAACTGCACTCCACTATCTGCATTGTCCTTCGCGTGACTACAACAAAACTATATTTAAAAGCTACATTTTAAATTAATCCAAAAAGNGATCCTTGGCTAAGAGGAGACTGCCTTGGGCCTGACGGTGTAATAAACTGCACTCCACTATCTGCATTGTCCTTCGCGTGACTACAACAAAACTATATTTAAAAGCTACATTTTAAATTAATCCAAAAAGTCTTCTGCTCTGTGACCTTTCTCTCTTGCCAGTTTGCAGGGAAGCACATTGTTGCTGCTGCTGCTAAGTTGGTTCAGTCGTGTCTGACTCTGTGCCACCCCATAGATGGCAGCCCACCAGGCTCCCCTGTCCCTGGGATTCTCCAGGCAAGAACACTGGAGTGGGTTGCCATTTCCTTCTCCAATGCATGAAAGTGGAAAGTGAAAGTGAAGTCACTCAGTCGTGTCCGACTCTTTGAGATCCCATGGACTGCAGGCTCCTCCATCCATGGGGTTTTCCAGGCGTGAGTACTGGAGAGGGGTGCCATCGCCTTCTCCCCATTTCACTCGTTCTTCATGGCTGCGGCCATGTCATCATAGCGCTCCGCCTGCTCCGCCAGCCGGGCTTTCTGCACCAGTTGCTTGCGGTCCACCATCTTCATGGGCTGGGTCGGGCCGGATGAGGATGATCCGGGGTGGCCTGCAGGGCTCGGAGGGTGGCTGCGGTGTGGCTGGAGCCCATGTGCTGGAGGGATGGACCCACAGGAGACATGGGAGTGGCTCGAGGCGACAGGCGCGGAGGCTGGAACTCAGCATTATCAGTTGCTAAATTCTTAAGCAAAGGAAACTTCTCGAAAAGAAAATCCAAAGTGTAATTAGTTTAGTATAAAGACTATAGATTATACTTTAGTTTAGAGTTTAAAGTAACATATCTCATTTTCATTTTGGAAATTTTCTTATCCTTTTTAATTGAAGTAAATTTGACACATAACATTGTATAAGTTTAAGGTGAAATGTTGTGTAATCCGGAGTCACAAAACACACCTCGGAGGATACTCAAGACAGTGGAAAGTAAAAGTGAGTCCCTCAGTTGTGTCTGATTCTTTGTGACCCCGTGGACTCTACAGTCCATGGAATTGCCCAGGCTGGAATACTGGAGTGGGTCCTTTCCCTTCTCCAAGGGATCTTCCCAACCCTAGAATTGAAGCCAGGTCTCCCACATTGCAGGTGGATACTTTACCAGCTGAGCTACCAAGGAGGCCCCTCAAGACAGTGGAGTACAGTTTATTATGCCAGCGGGTCCAAGGGGAATCAGTTCACAAGGACCCTGATGTTTCTGAGAGGCCCATTTTTATACCCCCCCACTACATGACTGGTTACATGTTAGCAACCTCTTTGTTGTATATGATTGAGTTTTACAACAAGAAGGTGCTAGGAGAACAAATAATTAAGGTTAAAGGGTTGGTGGGGGGAACAGTGATTATATATCAAGGTGGGTGTCTCCATGGTTAATCTAATAGGGGCTGCCTGACCTCAATTACAATCTCCATTTGTCATCTGTAAGGAGGGAAGAAGTCACTAGGAGACCTGGTTTTCAGTAGCAATGGTTTCCTCACTTTTTGGCAGGGTTCAGGCTCAGTTCACATCCTGTCTGTAAGATGGATGACAGGCTTCAAGATGGAGTCTCTCCTGCTTTCTTCACACTGGCCCCATCAATACAACATGTTGATTAGATACATTTATATACTGTAATCTGATTATCATGTAGTGCTAATACCACTATCACATTATATAATATTCATTTCTTTTTTTGTGTGTGATGAGAATAAGATCTAGGAAGGGATTATTTCATTTTCAGATCAGACACCTCTTCAGTGCTTTCTCTCAATTAAGCTACACCTGTTTTGAGATTTGCAGTGAGCAGTATATGAGAGCCTGGGCTTCTGGAACCATGTAGGAAGTGGAGAAGTATGTAGGGGGTCTGCTTTCAACAAACTTGGAGTGTTTCTGTATCAGAAATGTGACATATCAGAACACAGATGACCAAGTCGTGTGTCAGAACATAACTTTCAGTTTAGGCAGATTGGCATATACCAATTTTAGATCCCTTAAGAATCATTAGTAAGAACCTCACACTCCCTGCCTACCACAATCCCCTATTAACTACCAAAATTGCATTTATCTCCTCTAAGGGGCTTCCTCGATGACACTAACAGTACAGAACCCACCTACCAATGCAGGAGACATAAGAGACACAGGTTCAGTCCCTGGGTCAGGAAGATCCCCTGGAGAAGGAAATGGCAACCTGCTCCAGTATTCTTGCCTGGAGAATCCTATGGACAGAGGACCCTGAGGGGCTACAGTACGGGGTCTCAAAGAGTTGGGCATAACTGAAAGTGACTTAGCACTTAGCACAAGGGAGTAATACCAACACACACCCAGACAACAGATGTTTCAGGATTATCATTGAAAGATGTCTCAAACCTTTCATGCATGTAACTGACAGTGGTTTGAAGACAGTTAATTCTAATTTTGAATCCTAGAGGGATGATCTTATATCAATAAAAAACAGCTTCACTTACAACAGGAAGATATGTTAAGCCAGGAAAAAATATTTTTGGTTCAAATGTCCATAGAATTATATGTTGAGAAAATCCAACTAGTTCAGCCCATGCAGAAAACTTCCAAAGGAACATTACAACATAAAACTTACACTGTATTTGATTTTACAATTCAATAAAGGTTTGTAAAAACATACATTTGTGGAGAATTTTGCTGATTCATTTGAAAACTACATTGACAACGACAGAATCATTTTCACACTAGAAATATGGGTACAACTTGTGAGGTCCAGATTTTGACTGTGGGACAAGAACTGTTGAGGTCTTAAATTGATCATTACCAAATTAAAGAAGGAATAACTTGTTTTGTGCAGAGCACAATATATAGTCGACTACAGGGTAATCATTGTAAGTTAAAAGTCTTGGACTTTTGTACAGAATTGCTGTTTGGTATACTGTGCTTGAAAAGGAAATCACAAATAATTATGATGATAATCATGACTAATGATAAATATAGCATTTATTGAACACTTACTAGTGCCAGACACTCTTAGAAGCATTTAACTCATTTAATCAACAAATAAACTTCAGTTCAGTCGCTCAGTCGTGTCCAACTCTTTGCGATCCCATGAACTGCAGCACACCAGGCCTCCCTGTTTATTACCATCTCTTGGAGTTCACTCAGACTCACGTCCATCAAGTCCGTGATGCCATCCAGCCATCTCATCCTCGGTCGTCCCCTTCTCCTCCTGCCCCCAATTCCTCCTAGCATCAGAGTCTTTTCCAATGAGTCAACCAACCAGTGGATAAATACTGAGATGGATTTCCTGATGTTAGGCTCTTCTGTTGGACCACTGCTGATAAGATAGTAGAGATGGGTAAGATATCCTAGGACTTTTTGGAGAAAGTCAACTTTGATTGAATCACTGGAGGTGGCTGGTTTCAGGAAGAGCACACCTAGCTAGCTCAGATGGACATTAAGACAAGAGCATGGTTGTGGTTTCCTTACAGCTGATTTAACAAAGCTTCACTGAGGCTTTAGTTCCACTGGTTTTTTTGTTCTCTTTTTACGCTGATCATACACCTTGTAATAGAAAACTCAAGCTGTTCCCCCAAAAGGCACTATTACCTGTCTTGGGGATGTAGGGAGACTTGGGGGGTATGTTTTGAGCTGTTAGATTGATTGGAAGGGAGTATTCACTAGCAGTGACTGGAAGAGTGAGGGACGTTAAGTGCCCTGAAAGGTGAGATAATCCCACACAGTAAAGAACCATTTTATCCAAAATGTGCATGGCATTTCTGAGAAACACTGCAGGTGATTCAGATCCTCACCAAGAGATATCCAGGGAGACTTTATATTGGCAGACTTGTAATAGACGATACAGTGGAGAGCAATACATAAAATCAAGTCTGGAATATTTTTTCCAAGTTTTTTTTTTTTTTTTAAGAAATTGTTAGATTCCAGTCAGAAGGCAATGGCATCCTACACCAGTACTCTTGCCTGGAAAATCCCATGGACAGAGGAGCCTGGTAGGCTGCAGTCCATGGGGTCGCTAAGAGTCGGACACGACTGAATGATTTCCGTTTCACTTTTCACTTTCATGCATTGGAGAAGGAAATGGCAACCCATTCCAGTGTTCTTGCCTGGAGAGTCCCAAGGATGAGGGAGCTTGGTGGGCTGCCATCTATAGGGTTGAACAGAGTCAGACACGACTGAACTGACTTATCAGCAGCAACAGCAGTGAGAATCCACTAATATTATAGCACAATAATTTGTTAGATAATTTTTGTAGAATGCAACTTTGCTGTGGAGATTTCAGAAGTAGAAGGAAAAAGGATAACCTTCATGAGTATGTTAGTGTATATCCTTCTAGACTTTACTATGCATATTAGTTAACTGCACAAAGATGACATCACACAATTTTTTAATTGCCATTTTTTAGTATTTGCATGGAAGGAAGTTTCATAGCCTCAGATCAATACTCTCTACTTGTAAATTTTTGAAGTTTTTAAAAGGATTTTATATGTGAAGAGACATCAAATACTTACATTTCAAATAGCAGTGTGACTGATATTTTTTTCAGTGTTTTATTTAACTTTGCATTATTCCAAAGAAGATTGGAAGTGATTTATTTACATTACATGTCAAAACTGACTTTTGAAGTAGTGCTTTGGTCAGTAAGATAAGGGCATTTCTGCAGACTACTATCACTGTGATAGCTTTCTTCCACTGACTCACTAAGGCATTAGGCAGCAGTCTCCAGATACTTTTATGCTGTCTATTGATTTGAGAGTTTCTAAGTTTTCACGGTTCATCCTGAGCAGTGCTCTCCCTCCAAATCCTGATGCCTGAACTTTCCTCCAATGGTCATTTAATAGGGAGCCAGTTCTCAAGGGAATTGTCATGCTTCAACAATTTGCTTTATCTGTTTGGTAGTGGCAAATTGTTATATGTTAGTGCACTTTTCTAATTAATATTTATTCTTTTTAATCCACTCAATATGGTATATTTTTCTTTAGAATTAGAATTCTTGGTGGAGAGGATAAAAATAGAACAACTTTATGCCCTCTGTTTGCACAGGCAATATTCTGGTAGGGAGCCTCATGCCTTGCACCACTAGTACTAGTCTTTCTTTTGTTAGTTGAAAGCCAGGGAAGGAAAGGTAGGTCCTGCTTCCTCTGTCAATGCTAGACCATTGACCTCTTGCTCTCTGGAGGGGCCAGAGAACTAAGGGAGCTGAAGAATGGCTGGAGGATATTTCAAACTAATTAACTGTGTTGTTCGTCTTCCACGCACCTCAGCGTGAGTTGCAGCTGACTCAACTAACTCTATCAGATTCATAGGCCAGTTAGGAAATTACTTATAGCTTTATTGACATAGTTTATACATTGTATATTTTCTAGAATTGATGGCTCAATTTAGCCAGTGTTTATTTACAGACATAATGGAAAATAAGATATTATAAAATTTAACAGTACTTTTCTTCCTTTTCCCCAAATATTTAGATTATGAATAATTTTCATTTTCTTTCTTTCCTATTGTATGTTGGCTTTTTGTTTATTTATCTATATTTTTGGTCTAAGGGTCCATGTTGTAATATAAAGCTCACTGTGAGAATAAGTTCTTCTTCCTGAAGTATAACTAAATCTCAGAAGCAATTGGCTTCAAGTAGAGTTTGAATTCTTGTTCCCAAAATGTTTAACACAATTATTGTATAGCCCTTGGATTTTGGTAGTTTAGATGGGAAAGAATTTGAAGTTAGGATATATGTAGATATAGTAGTTTTTATAGAAGTGACAGTGATAGGGCAGGCGGGCAGAAAAATAGCTTATTAGAACACATCTGCTAATTAATGGAAATTATTACTTGGAGAAAAAGAGCAAATCAAATGAATCCAATGTTCACATTTGAAGAATTTCTGAGTTTGATCAAATTCAAACCAATTATACTATTTTTTAAATTATTTTAAATTGCAAACTATAAATATCAGTCCAACCATATACCAGTGGAATGGTTTTGATTTTTTTTCCTGCTAAGTCTGTTAAGACCAGTGTTTCTCAACCCTGACTACATATTAAAATTTACCAGAGGTCTGTAAGGGAAGATTCGAACAATCCTGATGTCCAGGTTGCCCCTTTGACCATGATCTATGGGAAAGAGACCCAGGCCTCAAAGTTTTTCTAAAGCTCCCTAGGTGACTCTAATATGCTGCCAACTGCTTTAATATATTACTAAATTTTCATGTATATTGAACTGAAATGTTGGCCTTTAAAAAACTTTTTTTTTTTTTTCTACTAGAATAGCAGACTTTCCTTCTCAGTCACTTGAAGTTAGGCTCTCAGCACAGGAATTAAGTGCTTTCCCAGGAGCAAGGATGTTCAGTTTGGCTGACCTCAAGTACAAGCAGAGCCACAAAGTACTTTATTTATCTTTTCCCTGGGCTCACAGCAATCATTACACGCGAATATGTTTATTTATCAGAATAATAAATGAATGGTTCTGCAGTTTTCTTTCAGATTCACATGTAAGATTCTCAGCATTTTCAAAGAAGGGCCTTTCAAAGACTTAAAACTTCAAAATTTCCTGCTTTTTGTTTTCTACTCATATGTATGAGTTTTGGCAGGCAAAATTTTATTGACTAAAATCAAAGAGAGAAATAGTGAAAAAAAATTTTTTTAAATTCCAGATATTTCAAGCAGAATGAAGAGCTGCCAATTGAACCCCTTACTTAGAAAGAAAAATATGGGAATGTGGTATTCTTAGGATTTACCACCATCTGAGAATCTCATACTTGTTGATCAAACCATAGGTTCTGAGCTTTCTCTCTACCTTGAGAATAATCCCTTGAATAAACACAGCTCATGCTGCAGTCAGACACCAACTGAAAGAAAGAGGCATCTTTTAATAATGGAGGCATGTGGAACTGGACAACTTCAGTGGACAGGGACATGGAGCTACTCTCTGGGCTGATCCAGGTCATCTCAGATGTTCAGTAGCTATAGAGGTGACAGAACTTTATTGGTCTGAAACAAATACAGAGAAAATAAGCTTCAATTATTCTTAGTGAAAAAAAATGTGTGTGCAGTGAATTTCCTTCTAAAGACTGGAGCAAGTAGCCTGCTGTCAGTATCCTACAGAGAGATAAGGACTCCAGAGTCATCTTAAGCTGTGCCCTCTAAATAATGCTAAATGAAGGGCTGAAGAAATCATACTAGCCAGTAATGCTTTAATGTAACACTTTACTTTTTGGTGGCTCAGCAGTAAAGAATTCATCTGCCAATGCAGGAGATGCATGTTTGATCCCTGGGTCAGAAAGATTCGCTGGAGAAGGAAATGGCAACCCACTCCAGTATTCTTGCCTGGAAAATAAGATGGAGAGAGGAGCCTGGAGGGCTATAGTTCATGAGGTTGCAGAGTCGGATACAACTGAATAACTAATCAACAATTCTTGCATATCATCCTAGACAAGGTCCCTTCTGCTCAAGGACAGTCTTAGTATTAAACCTTGTCACTTGATAGGGAATTAAGGGCACCACATCCGAACAGTGAGCTTGTTTTTATTTAAGCACTATTCTAAAGGAGATCAGTCCTGAGGTGTTCTTTGGAAGAAATAATGTTAAAGCTGAAACTCCAATACTTTGGCCACCTCATGCGAAGAGTTGACTCATTGGAAAAGACTGATGCTGGAAGGAGAAGGGGACAACCGAGGATGGGATGGCTGGATGGCATCACTGACTCAATGGACATGAGTTTGGGTGAACTCCAGGAGTTGGTGATGGACAGGGAGGCCTGGTGTGCTGCACTTCATGGGGTCACAAAGAGTCAGACATGACTGAGCGACTGAACTGAACTGAACTGATGGAAACCCATAGGACCTTTCAGTATTAGTACCAAGCAAGTTTGTGTGTGATTTGGCCATAAAAATACAAGAGGTTTGCTGGAAAAGTTAAGATGATACCTTTCATCTGTGTGAAAACTTAAACATTAAAGAAACATGATTTAACTTCATATTACCCTTAGACTTTTTTCTCCAAGGCTGTTCAATGTATTCCAAGTAAGTATGGGAAAAAATTTAAAGTAAACTTTTCTGTTTGAATGTCAGTAACCCAAATTGTTTTAGATATGCTTGCATTCAAGTCACTGTACCAGTAATAGACTCTTGCACTCAAGAATCCACTTTTAAATAACACAAATATCCAGAAACTGTCTTCCACATTGCAAATTCAGAAGGGATGGAAATATTAACAAATACGTTCCTTTTTATTGGAGTATAAAGTGCTTGAGAAGGACTTCAGCAAGAAAATTAAAAACCTTTTTAAAATTTAGCTACATATGTAGTTTAAATATATAAATCTATTTGAGGATACTACAGATTTCTGGCACTGCTAACCAGATGAGCAAAATAAATTATAGTAGATTTGAATCATAGTAGATTTGGGGATACTATTGCTGATTTAGTTACACTGCAGATATACTCCTTTTGTTGCTGTTGTTAACTTTGCAAAATATAGGAAATGGGAGTTGGTAGGTGTTTACAATTTGAAGTCAACTGTATCAGAGCAAGGATGAGTTAAATGTCTTTTCTTGAAATAATGCATTTATGGGATTTGACACAAAGAAAAATAGCTAAGATTCTACAACTCAGAAGAATCAAGAGATACTGCAGTAACACAAAATTGACTTTTAATGTTTGTTTACCAGTTCATTGTATCTTACAGAAAATGAAAACATTTTTTTTTTTTGTAATACAGATATGGTTCTTCTCAGATTTGTACTCAGTAGGTATTAAATGCCTTTAAATACTGACTTCCTTTTAATCAGGTGGCTTAATAATGACTTTTGTATTTTTCATTTCTTTCATTGTACATCATTGCTGTGCTGGCAGTAGTGAGCTATGGTACAGTTAACTTCTCAACACAACTATGTCAGTTATCCACTGATCATTCCTTATGTATTCTATGCTGAGAATGAATAAGTGATTCCCTTTTCATCCTTCCCTCCTTAGTGATCAACTACTCCTTGAGACCACCATATTCTTTGGAGCACTGAAATCAAGAAACCCAGTATGGCTGCCAGCAACCAAATTGGAATCTCCTTTGAGACTACTTCTAATTGCCAAAATAATAAGCGACTAAATTATTGCATAAAATAAACTTTAACAGGTACCGGCCCCCTTTCTTTGAAAGAAAGTTTAGATTTACAAATACCATAGTTGACTAGAAATTACTGTGATAAAACATGGCAGCAGTTGGTAAAAGATGGCTTCCAGTGTTAATGTAACTAACTTGTTTTCATTCTTATACTGCCTTTTATAGGTATCATTTCTTCTTGTCTGTTTTTTCAAATGTAGGCTTGTCAGTGAAATATGCAGATATACTTTGTTCCTTAAATGGGCCAAGTGTTAATTATGAACGAAATGATCAAAGCAAGATTTTCTAACCAGATTCCCACCTCATCCCTCCGTTGTTCTTAGTACCCAAGTCTGAGTAGCAATTGTTGAATTAGCCAATGTTAGCCAGTGTTGTACCAACTTTCCATTAGGAACTGTGTTAGCATAACCTTTTTTTTCAGACACTCTCAGTGAAATATCTTGAGGAATGAAATAGGAAAATAGATATTTGGTGAAAATGGCAAAATAAGAACATTAAAAAGAAATTCTTATTCAAGGAGGAGTCCAAAAGGGTATGGGAATTCTGATCCTTTGGGAGAAGTCAGAAGATAAAAATTCTGCTCAGCAGTACTCATTCTGTTAAGATTTTTTTTTCCCCAAGCATGGAAAAATGGTGTGCAGTCAGTATAGACTTTAGTCAGCTAACAGTCATTCCAAAGATTTTTATCAGCACCAATTCCTATACTAGTAAGTATTCAAAAGTTAAGAAATATTACTATGCTTAATATTATAAAGGTAGAGTTTTGCAGCAATAACTGAAATTTGTATATCTGCTTCAATAGAAATTTCTTTCCACTTGTACTTCCAATAATATTCTTGTAATGAGAGTAATAATCATTCAAGTATGGATTTCCTCCAGTGAGCTGACCCCACTTTTGAGGTACTAGAGTCACTGTTTTGGAGATAGTCCCTCTTTAAATAATATATTCATATTATCTTAGACCATTCAGGTATTTTTAATTTAGAAGTTTGAATTCTATTTGTATCAGCAGTGTTTGAGTTAAACTACACAGTCTCTTTGGATTNTTTTTTTTTCCCCAAGCATGGAAAAATGGTGTGCAGTCAGTATAGACTTTAGTCAGCTAACAGTCATTCCAAAGATTTTTATCAGCACCAATTCCTATACTAGTAAGTATTCAAAAGTTAAGAAATATTACTATGCTTAATATTATAAAGGTAGAGTTTTGCAGCAATAACTGAAATTTGTATATCTGCTTCAATAGAAATTTCTTTCCACTTGTACTTCCAATAATATTCTTGTAATGAGAGTAATAATCATTCAAGTATGGATTTCCTCCAGTGAGCTGACCCCACTTTTGAGGTACTAGAGTCACTGTTTTGGAGATAGTCCCTCTTTAAATAATATATTCATATTATCTTAGACCATTCAGGTATTTTTAATTTAGAAGTTTGAATTCTATTTGTATCAGCAGTGTTTGAGTTAAACTACACAAGTCTCTTTGGATTTATATTTTTGTACAATTTGCATATCCAACCTTCTGTAAAAATGTGCATGCATACATTCTCATCTTTTAATAGTAAAGCATCTGAAAATTTCCAGATATGCTTTTGACAGAAGAAATGATCTACTTTTATTTACAATATTCTGCCTAGATAATATATGAATATAGTTATGGTTTCATGGACTTCCAATTGTCCTATACCTTCTGCACACATAACTCTACATTTATAGAGTAAATTCATTAGAGTTATTACAGAGCTTTGAAGGCAACCACAATCAATTCAGGAAACAGATTTATTTACTCATGTTCATGGGAGGAAAATCTACATAAAAACATTCATGAAAGCATATCAGCTGTGTCATACTTGGATTATTATACTAAATCCCATTTATTAGAACTCATTGTGAAACAATGGGAAACCATGAAATGTAATTTGAATACAAATATTGGTCCCTGTGGGGTTTCAACACTCATAAAAATATAGGAAAACCGAGCTTTATTTAAGATTGGAGCTGCTAATGGGGAAAGTTGTTTTTTGAAGCTGGTCTTACCCTTTCATATAAAGCCCTGAAGATTTTAGTGTAAACTCTTTGACAGCTTCAGCATTTCATTTAAGCCTGATGATGATCAGCAAGAAAGTGACATCTATCACTGTTCACATTTTCTATATGGAGAAAGGTTAAAACTACTTTGTTGACTTTTTTACCCAAACACAGGCACCAGTTGGACTTCCTAGTCTATATACAAATAGGAATAATAAGAATTCTGAAAGTTGAGTTCTTATTTCTTGGTTAGGCAAGTATAGTTATTTATTCCTTCTATGATTAAATTTTTGTCATGTCATGTAAATAAGAAGGAAATATTAAATATTTTAAAGTTAATTTTATAGGACAATAACACTTCATAGGCTAACATAAAATCAAGCTGCTAAATTTACAATTTTTCTGTCCAGCAGTTTATCTATATAACTGCCCTGAGTAGATGCTAAATGCTGCTTAGCAAACGGCCCTTAGAATTTAAATATAATTCAGTAAAGCTACTCAAAAGAAAACAGTTCTTCTCAGGCATGTATAATTTTAATTAGAAGAAGGTAGGAATCTCTCATTGCTTAAATATGATCTGCTTATTTTAGTTTCATACTTCATATAAATGAGGGTCTTAAGGGGTTTTAACTGTGCTTGTCATACATTNAAACAGTTCTTCTCAGGCATGTATAATTTTAATTAGAAGAAGGTAGGAATCTCTCATTGCTTAAATATGATCTGCTTATTTTAGTTTCATACTTCATATAAATGAGGGTCTTAAGGGGTTTTAACTGTGCTTATCATACATTGGAGTCGATCTGATTTTTTTTTTTTTTTTTGGTCAGAAAGGCAGGATTTTAAAGAGTAAAATATTCTGACTATCGGAGCTTTGAAATATTTTAGAAAAGTGTAGATTGTTCCCTTGTGAAACTATGTGTTGTGCAACCTCTCAGAACCTGTTTATGTAAAGAAGGCTATATTTCAAATCTGTTGTCTCTAATCTGTTTATTGTAGTGCATTTCAAAATTGTACAAATGTGTAAAATTTGTGCTTGTGGCAGCTGCTGCTCTGAGTAGCTTTACTTTCCTTAGTTTAATCCTAGCAATCCTCAAGCTATTGCATGCCCCGATCATGAAAGGATACTTCATTGGGATGATGTAGCCTAAACAGTTTGGCTCTAAAACCTCCATATGTAGTGCTTCCCTTAAAATTATATTAATTTATAATATATATTGAATGATAATAGCTTTACAAAAACAAATTAATGAATTGGTCTTTATGAAAATGACTTTTTACAGTAAGTAAAAAAGGGTTATCACAGTTTTGGTAACTTGCATGAGTTCATATTGGAAAAAATAAAAAAAAAAAACCTTTCACTTCACATGTTCTTAATGACTTTCANACAAAAACAAATTAATGAATTGGTCTTTATGAAAATGACTTTTTACAGTAAGTAAAAAAGGGTTATCACAGTTTTGGTAACTTGCATGAGTTCATATTGGAAAAAAAAAAAAAAAAAAACCTTTCACTTCACATGTTCTTAATGACTTTCAAACTGACGTGCTTTAGGGTCACGCTCAGTTGTATGCTCTGAAGCAGTAGACACCATATAGCTTATGCTTTTTATCTGGGAAACCCACGAAGCGCACCGCAGCCTCGCTAGGACTGCAGCGCCTTCTTGGCCTAGAGATGGGGTAGCGGACACTGCCGTCCGCCAACCAGCCTGCATCGCAACGGTCATATCCCAGAAGTTTCCAGGCAGCGAATATCTGGCCCACTTTAGCAATCTGAGCACCATCATTGAGACAAGCCTGCACCGCTTCGTCGTAGGTCAGCTTGGTGGGGTGGATTAGGTAGTAAAATCGGCCTGCAGAGAGAAGGAAAGAGGGTCAGTGGGGCTGTCTGGAGCTTAGCCCAAGAGAGATGGAAAGAGCCCCAAATGGAAGTGTTTCTCAACGCGGGGGGGATATAGAGCAGTGTCTGTAGAGGTTCTGAAACATAGGCTAGTCAGTTAAAGGCAGTAACCCTAGATCTCTCACCATTAAATTAGTTTTTTCCTTGCCCCTTAATGTGTGTTCAGACATGCCCTTTTAGAGTGGTGAAAAAGGAAAGGGAAATGACAGATGCAGTCTCTGTTAGCCAATTAGTGGCTAAAAGGGCCCTTCTGTGGCATTAGAGAAGACAGAATTCCATGTTAAAAGCAAGAGCTATTTAAATTCTAGCTGTAGCAAGACTGAAGCCCAGCACAAGTTTCTGGAGAGGCAGAATTTGAATGTGAAAGGATCAAAAAACATTCCTGACAGAAAAGTCCATTTAAAAAAAAATCAAAAGCCCTCAAGTCCTTTTCATTACAGGTATCAATAAGGCATTATTCTTATTCAAAGACTACAGTATGAAAATGCAAAACATACAGGAAGTCACTTGCCATAAATAGTGCGGACTTAGAATGTGAACTCAGTCTGTTCACTCACTAGCAGAGAGGAAAAGAGTAAGTTGTTTTTTCCAACTTCCCTCTGTGGGAGCTCTGACACCTAACCATTTCTTGATTTCACAAAAAAGAGCAAGTTAGCCTCAACCACTTACCTCAGTAGTGTTCATTACCAAGATTCCTTCAATTTGTACTAAATATGCATAAAAAGTATAAAATATGTCACCAACTAACTAAAGTCATAGTCACCTACCAGTGCAAGATTTTCTCAGACTTTTAGTTTCAGGTAGAATAGGATCAGACTCTTACCAGGTTACATACACATTGTCATGTGATACCTTCCTGAAAAGTGAAAGTCACTCAGTCGTGTTTAACTCTTTGGAAGCCCATGGACTATACAGAATACTGGAGTGGGTAGCCTATCCCTTCTCCAGTGGATCTTCCCAACCCAGGAATCAAACCAGGGTCTTCTGCACTGCAGGTGGATTCTTTACCAACTGAGCTATCAAGGAAGCCCTGATACCCTCCTACCTGTCTTCAAAAATAGATTATTGAAGTCTAAGGTAGTGCTTGTCAGTTCTTTCTAGACTAAAAGGGTATAATTTGGAGAACGGGTAGTGGTCATGGGAGCATTAATAGAGGGTTAGTTCTATTACCTGTACCTGAGGCTGGCAAACTAAAGCACATGAGTCCAGTGAGGTTTTATTAGACCACAGCCACAGCCGTCTGTTTAAGATTGTTCATGGTGGCTTTTGTGTTGTAGTATACAAAGCTACATGAAGTAGTTGCAACAGAGAGCATATGGCCCACAAAGCCAAACATATTTACTGTCTGACCTTTTGTTGATCCCTGATTCCTTTCTGTTTTCCCCATAGTATATCAACAGGCAACTAAAATGTAAAATAATGGGACCTGGGCCAGCCTCATGGGTTTGCAACCTGCACAGTTACACTGGGCCTCATGCTTGATTTAATGTTCTACTGTGTCATCTTAAAATTCTTAATAATTTTTTTTAACAAGGAGCCCACATTTTCATTTTGCACTAGGCCCCACTGTCACATTACTGGTTCTGGAAGAAGCAAAATAGGTCTAGGGGTTGTGCTGAATTCAACTAATCAGTCATCAGTACTGATGCAGCCTGGATCTCTCACTTCTGCTTTTGCCTCCAGTGTTATTTCTACTTAATTTTCTTGCAAAGTTCTCTTAATTAGAGCTCTCTCTTTATCCAAGCTCTCTATCCTAAGCTTTGCTGATGCTCTATGAATAAATTGACATTAATTTAAAGAAGAGCATGACACTGATGCCATCCTTACTTCAGTGGAGAGATCTATATCCTATGGAGGGCACACAGTGGCAGCAGCATCTTTGGCAGTAAGAAAAAGACTCCATAAAACATGACAAACTATTTCACAGCAACAGTTGGATGCAATAAAACCAAAGAATCATGGAAATATGTACTTGTGCTTGGTATCTGTGTGGATTTTTTAAAATTATGATATTACAGAGTTTCTTTTGTATGAAGCAATACTTCAAAGATTTTTCTTTTTTAAGTAGATAAGATTAAAATTTTAATGTCATATCATAGTATGTATTGGTCTCTGGGATAGCAAACAAGGTAGTATGGTTAATATCTTACCATTGAAATTGGATGTAAAACAGAAGACATCATATCTGCTTTTATCTTTGTCCCAAAACCCGTAGTTCCTGACGCCAGGCACTGTGTTCTGGCCTCCACAGGGTTCTCTGGGTTTTGTGATGGGATATTGCACAGACCCATCACTGAGCCAGCCAGCGTTGCACCAGTCCAGCCCACTCCGCCATGCATCATACAGCTGATCAAAGGAGGCAATCACAGCATCCTGGTCCAGACAAGCCTGTTGTGCCTCATGAAAATTGAGATTGTAGCGCCCCAATCTTGGAAAATAAGGGAATACTACACCTGTCCAAAGGAGAAAGCAAGGACTCAGTGGCACAAATAGTAAGAACTATAAGCAAATCCCACTTGGGTGGGGAAAACAGAATCACCATCAGATGAAATAGCAGCTTTTTGTTCAATTTGTAGTGTTTTCTAATGGTCCCATTTCCCTTCAAATACACTCTCAGCTCTGACATTTCACAATGAGCTATTTGGTCTGGTAGCTTCAGTGATTTACCTGTTTTGCTAAGCATTCAACTCAAGCCTCATAATTCTCCTTTCTGAAATGATTCATCTGCAAATTATAGTTTTCAAGTTGCCCTTCCAGTGAACTTACCTTCTGCATATCTAACAAAAACCTAATTAAGAAGTCTTATTTCATATTAGTAGGGTAATTTTTTACAGTGAGGCACTTCCATAGAAAGCATCCTGGCTCTCTTATTCATTTGTCTCAGCTTTTACTGTAGCTTAACTTAATCTTATTTTTTTTCTCTCCTTGAACAATACAATAACATAAAAAGCTTTCATTTTAAAATATTTCTATTACTATTTTTCAGCTTCTGTATTCATGCATTGCAAACTGAAACTAAGCTTTTCTAAACATTGATATTGCAAATAGAAAACAAAAGTCTTTAGAGGCTTGTCCTATACAAGGTAGGTACAAAATAGACATCTGCCAAAGAATTAAATATTTTAGAGGACAAAAACCCTTAGTAAATGTAGCACTTGGTGAAGATTTGGCACTTGATTTTGCCTGGGAATATGCAACAGTTTTCCAAAGCATTTCTTTAGGTTGGTTCAAATCAGATTATTACGGGAGGTGATTGAGCTGTCTCACAACTTTCTGCACAGTTTCTTTAAAAAATAAGGGTTGCATCATAAAAAAGCAAAGTTGTATCATTTGTTGGACTTTATGAAGGACCACTGAGTCAAGATGTCTCCTCCAAGGTTGCTAAAAGAAAATTAATTTTGCCTTAAATTTTTTATTGTAATGAGTAATAATTCATATTTTAGCATGTGGAATGTAAAAAATTGTCTGACTCACACAGTAATTTGGTGGATTATACCAAATGTGCTGTTTTATGAGACTGCAGACCCTGTGCAAGATGGATGCACGATCTACTAATAGTGTAACCAGTTGCACAGGAAATGTTCTCTTTTATCAATTGTCCTGGAATATTCTACAGGAAGAAATTTCAAGAGCCTGAATCAAGTCATGTCCACTGAAGGCCTCTGCAGGACACATTTGTCCCTGCAGGGCAGTCCAGCTGGCACCATCCACTAGAGGCAGAGATCCAGGAAGGCTTCCTGATCTCATCCTGCCTTCTCAGGTTCTTGGCTGAGAGATCTGTAAGCTGACTCGGAGCCAAAAGTAAGGAGGAAAAGACTCTCTTGGTTGCCTCTGCCCCCTGTACAGATGGGGGGATGGGGGCGGGGAAATCCTGGAGGCAACTCCTTCTAAGAAGGGCTATGCCCAGGCATCCAACTAAGAGCCCAGACAGCCCTGAGAAGGAGACGCTTTCGTGTTCCCAGTCCCCTCACGCTTTGCATCCTCTTTTCTCAGCAAGCCCAGGAATGCCAATGGAAAGGAAAATATTTCATTTTTCCAGTAGAGCTTTCCTTGGCAGCTAGACCTTAAGTGAGAGAAAATCTCAACATATACAAACCTAGATTCAACCATTTAGGTTGAATTCCATTTTCCAAATAGCTTGAGATGGTAACAGTGGAGAAAGCAGGCTATTTTAATTTGTAATAGTTTTAAAGACCTAGGCAACCTCTCAAGTTTTAATTCACCAGACTGATTTGGTGAACTCCCGTAGGCATTACGGAAATTTTTTCTTTAGTCATTTGTCCTTGATTAACCATTGAATTATGTTTGATTTAGTTCCAAAAACAGTGTAATATATTTTTGAGTTCCTTTTACATTTAACATAATTTTACGCAATCATTTCTCAAAGTCAAAGTGTAATCCTATATTAAAATTTCACCCTTTTTCAATGGTGAGAGTAAATGGTCAACTTACAGTAACTCAAAAAATTTACTTAGCAGATTTTAATCAATGTTTGATGCTGGAAAGAACAAATTCCGAGTAAATCAAGGTCAATTTCCACATCCTCACCAACATTTTAAAAGTTTCAGTTTATTGTACACATTGCAACAATCAGATGTTTTGTACAAGTGGGGGCATTTCTGGAACATGTTTGTTAGCATTTANGAGACATTACTTTGCCAACAAAGGTCCTAGTGGTCATGTATGGATGTGAGAGTTGGACTGTGAAGAAAGCTGAGTGCTGAAGAATTGATACTTTTGAGCTGTGGTGTTGGAGAGGACTCTTGAGAATCCCTTGGACTCAAGGAGATCCAAACAGTCCATTCTAAAGGAAATCAGTCTTGGGTGTTCATTGGAAGGAGTGATGCTAAAGCTGAAACTCCAGTACTTTGGCCACCTCATTTGAAGAGTTGGAAAAGACTCTGATGCTGGGAGGGATTGGGGGCAGGAGGAGAAGGGGACAACAGAGGATGAGATGGCTGGATGGCATCACCNTCATTGGAAGGAGTGATGCTAAAGGTGAAACTCCAGTACTTTGGCCACCTCATTTGAAGAGTTGGAAAAGACTCTGATGCTGGGAGGGATTGGGGGCAGGAGGAGAAGGGGACAACAGAGGATGAGATGGCTGGATGGCATCACCGACTCGATGAACATGAGTTGAGTGGACTCCAGGAGTTGTTGATGGACAGGGAAGCCTGGCATGCTGTGATTCATGGGGTCACAAAGAGTCGGACATGACGGAGTGACTGAACTGAACTGAGGTGGAAATTGTCAAGTCCTTCATAGAGTCTGTTCTTAGCAATCACGGTTCGTCAGATTTTATTCTATGATGGCACTGTGGCTATTGTTAAGATTTTTGTAGTTTTATTTTTAAATGAGTTCTTATCTCAAGTTGAAATATATTGATAAAATAATACCCTGGATATTTCTTGAAAATTATTCAGTGAGTGTAGATAAAGCAGGCTAAAGTAAGATTGGCTATCTGATGACACTTTTTGAAGCTGGATGATTATATATAGAGACACATTATACTCTTCATCAGTCTTTCTCCTCTTTCAAACATTTGAAATTGGTGATAATGAAAAGTAAAAAAAAATTATCCCACCCTATTGCCATGCTGAGCCTTAAATCAGTCAAACTGGATGCTAACTACCTGTGGCATCTGTTACTCACATTTTGGCCTTTGAGGAGTTTCTCCTTCAACCTGTGATGTTCTCTTTCCCATTTTGTCATACTCTCTATGCTATGAAGTTACAAAGTTCACCTCTCATGGTCCATATCAAGTGTCTCTTCCTTTAGAGTGCTTTCCATTGCATGGCCCTTCATTTGCATGCAGACTTTTTTGTATTGAAAGTATAAACCCATTGTATCAAACATTCACTCACTTATAAACTATTTACTGGAGAAGGGAATGGCAAACCACTTCAGTATTCTTGCCTTGAGAACCCCATGAACAATATGAAAAGGCAAAAAATATGACACTGAAAGATGAACTCCCTAGGTCAATAGGTGCCCAATATGCTTCTGGAGAAAAATGGAGAAACGACTCCAAGAATGGAGAGATGGAGCCAAAATGAAAACCATGCCCAGTTGTGGATATGACTGATGACAGAAGTAAAGTCCGATGCTGTAAAGAGCAATATTGCATAGGAACTTGGAATCTTAGGTCCATGAATCAAGGTAAATTGGAAGTGGTCAAACAGGAGATGGCAAGAGTGAACCTTGACACTTTAGGAATCAGTGAACTAAAATGGACTGGAATGGGTGAATTTAACTCAGATGACCATTGTATTCCATTTAGCAGGTGAAAAGTGAAGATGGACAAGTTTGCAAATATTTACAAAAAAAATGTGATTAGAGTTACAGTAGAAATCTGTGGTCTGAGAACATCATAGCTGGGGGTGGAGGGGATAAGGCTCAGGGTAGCATTGGTTTTTGATCTTATTTTTAAAGGATTGCATTGTCTCCAGTTGTTCAGAAATGGATTCATGTAGATAATGTTAAATGTGGACATGTCAGTCACTTTAAGGCAGATCCTCTGGTTAATGACTGTTTCTACTCTTCCTATAGTACACAAGATGGAAAAACACTCTGCAATTTAACACAGTATGACTAAAAGACAGTCCCTTGATCATCTCCCACATAACTTTGGGGCCTTTAAGAATCTTTAGAAAGCTTCAGGAGAACTGAGGCTGTCAAACACCAGTGCCTTTCTGAAACCTCTACTCTTTTACTGCAACAGAAACTTTCTCCTTACTGCAAACCCCCAGATCATAGTAGATAAAAGCAATGACTTCATTGAGGGCCCTTGAAATCAAATTCTAGTCCTAGCTCTTACTCCTAACCATGTTACCTTTGGAAAGGAGTTTTCCCTAAGTTTCAGCTGTCCCGGGGCATAACTGAAAGTGAGCAAAATAAATATGGATATGATTAGAGCAATTTGTACCTACTTACTTTAACAAGTTCCACCTTATTTTAAAGTACTTACTTTTGAAAGTATCTTAGAATCTTTAATGGACTGTAAGATTGTTGAATGAAAGGAACCATGTTTTAGAATTTTTGTTTCTCATGGTACAAAAACAGCACTTTAAAAAATATTTATCAATTAAATTGGTTTCTTGGGCACATTTACTTAGCTCATATGCTTATGAGTTATATGGTAAAGAAGTATCCTGAAAGCATGGAAAACATGGAGATTTGGGAAGGTGCAGGGCTTGTATAGGAAAAATTACTCTTACAATTCCCCTTCAACATATCTAAGTATGTCTTAAAGGAAGTCTCAGTTTGATTATCAAGTGTATTATCCTCTAAAATGTGCTAAATCTCTTTTTCAAAGGGACAGTAGGCTTCATACTCAAAGCCATCATCAAGCAGTTATAATTTAGAAAGACCTTATATTCATTGTACTTATTTTTCTGGTTTCCTTCTATTTCTGGCAAGTTATGTTGTTTTCTATTTATTTAAAATTTATTTTTAAGTAGGTATAAGGAGATAACAAATATGGGCATATGAGTTACTTAAGTTTAGGAAATACTGTGGTATATAAACATGGACTTTAAGAAGAAAAACTACCAACTGATAATATAGTTCAAGCTATTGTTCATAGATTGGAAGCCAATGTACAATACGGATAAGTAACTTGATCTGGTTACAAAATATATACTTACAAAGCTGGGACTAACATAAGCATCTTAAGAGTTTCCATTGCCTGATGCCCTTTTGATAAGAGAAAGTGACCCTCAATTAATATTTAATGATTACTGTCTTCTCTAAGCCAACTGCTTCTTTCATCTTTAATAATGCCAGTGTTCATGGATATTAAAGTGAATCAATAAACACTCTAAGTATAAGGTGGCGTGCAATCAGGTGCCAAGAACTACAAGTAAGAAAAGGTCACAAAAATGCACATTACAACATCAAGCAACGTATCAGACAAACAAAGTTGATAAATCTGTACGCATGTAATGGTACTCTATCAGGTTCAGAAGGTCACATCTTCAGTGGTAAGATAGTGGACAAAATAGATATTTTTCTAAAAGCCACAAATATGTCCTAGAATGTAAAAGGAACTTATAGCAAACACACACCTATGGTTTACATAAGGAAGGACTATTCGATTAATGTAGTCAAAATTTGTTCTCTCATGTAAAGAAATGCTCAAATTCATGAATGAAGAGTGTCTAGAGATATATCATCAACTAAGGAGAAGTGTAGAGGGCTTTGGTAGAGGCAAGATGGCACATTTTATTGCTTAGGCTTTGTATACATTTTGGTCTTTGAACCTACTAAGAGTGTTGAGAATGTTAGTTGCTTAGTCTTGCCTGTCTCTTGGTGACCCCATGGACTGTAGCCTGCCAGACTCCGCTGTCCATGAGATTCTCCAGGCAAGAATACCGGAGTGGGTTGCCATTCCCTTCTCCAGGGGCTCTCCCTACCCAGGGATCGAACCTGGGTCTCCCACATTGCAGGCAGATTCTTTACTCTCTGAGCCACCAGGGAAGCTGAACCTACTGGAAGTATTGCATATTTAGAAATAAAACTCCCTCCAAAATGCCTTGACCATTTGCTATTCAGTATCTAGGAGACTCTGGATCATTAAAAAATTTACTTCTTTACAAGAATATATTGTAAAGTAGAATAAAGTATTAAAAATTAAAAAAAGAATATTTAAATAAATCTAGAGATTACTTTTTGTTAAGTTTTCACAGTTATTTTACAGGATACAACTAAATTTATTTTAGTTAGCAGATGTCCTTCACAAACTTGCCATTATTTTGAAACGGAGACAATTTTAGAAGCATAATAAAAGCCTCCACTCTGCATTTCTTAATAACTGTGTAATGAGATTTAAATTTTGAATGGCACAAGGCAGTTCCTGAATATTGTTAATTCAGTTACACTGCACATTTCTTCTACTTGCAAATAGCTTTAATTTTGCATATAACCATTGTGTATAAATTTCAAATGTGAAAGCTTGATTTGTAGACAGACTGCAGATTAAGAAAAACATGCTTTACATGGACTTTTGGTTTCTCATATCAGCACTGGGGTAACCACTGGACATTACTTGTCATGAAAAAAAAAAAAGCAATGATTGATTATCATTCCTAAGTTTAACACGATACTTACCTTGTAAATCTAATGCTACCACAGCAGTATCATCTTCTAATCCTTCAATCACCTCACACTTATATCTCCCATAATCCTCTAGAGTAAGGTCTGTGATCACCAGAGAAGCATCATTATCACCACCTCCTTTCAGAAACACTCTACCATGGTAGCCTCCATAGGTTTTCTTGTGGTATCCCATTGAAACAAAGACATCCACTTCCTTGAGGTAATCTGAAGTTAGCTTGGTCCACTTAATCCGGATTTTGTGGGTTCCTGAGCCAAATGCTGTAGGGTCTCGGTAAAATTTACATGGCAGTGTAACATTGCCACCTCTATGTGAGAACACCTTGGCTTGTTCTGCTTCCACCAGTAGACGGGGGCCATTTTCTGCTATAATTGAAAAAAAAGAGAAAAAATATGCTTTTAGACTTTTATAATATGAAATATACTACAGGGTATCTGGTGAAGAGTAGCATGGAAGATAAGCTTCTCTGCCTTGTTGAGCAGTGACCTCCTTTGAATTACAGAGAAAGGTACCTCTAGTACCTAGTGGGCTTCTACAAGGTAGTCATGTCTTTTAAGCCACTGAAGAAAGGGAAAGTTGTACATGACAATCAATGAGAAATACTGGTTATAAGATTCTATGGTCATCTGAAGTTTGAGGATATCATCATAAATTCCATTTTTCTTCTATATTTAAATATAAAAATGTAGAAATAAGACCAAGAGAAGTGATGGGGAACTGTAATTATTTCATCACTATAAACCTCAAAATTCAAATTGGATGAATTGATCTTTCCTCAGCTGAACTTTCTAATCCAATAAGTCTGTATTGTATTTAGGGAAAAGTTTATGGCAACATATTAATGTTCATTGAACTGTTCTGGCCAAAGAACTTAGAATGTTCTCCCATCTCTACCTTTAGATACACACCTGTGATATGCCATTCTGGAGCATTTCAAGCAACATGTATGTATTTTATTTTCACACAAAGGCTAGACCTCAGAAAGGCATTTTTAGTGAATGTTTTTGAAAAAGCTCCCTCCAGATTTTGAAATATATTCCTCAAACTTTGAATGGCAAAGTTATATTTCTTTTCTAATTAACCAGATAATTGTTTCTTTATTCCCTTAAATCTCCTTCTACTGTCCCTCTGCTTTTTCTGTATCTTGGTTTACAGAATCTTCTCACTTCACTTCTGCCTTGACTTGCCCTTTAGTTTCCTTCCTCCAAGGACTTTATTGCCTTCCCAAGAGCACCGCAATACTCCTAGCCTGCCAAGTCAGCAGGGCTGCCAGGCTCTGGATAGCCAGCTGTTATTTTCAGATCTTGGCTTTCTCTGGGGTTCCCCCTGGTTTGCTCATTGTGCTTTTGACCTTGATGAGCTCTCTTGAGAATGTGCAAGCTTTGAAAATGAGAAAGCGCTACAAGAACTCCTGGATGCACATACCCTCTCATCTACACACAGCTTTCAAAGGCTGCCAAAGCTGCCTTTCAGGCAGTCTTTCCTCCTTTAGGCTAGAGGTTCTGAATCAACCTTGGTCATGAATCATTAATGGTATACAGGTCATCAGGCAGAGTAGTTGGTCATCTCTAGACAGACCTCAAAACTTAGTTATTTAATGGCATATGTAACTTTCAGATTTTAAAATAAAGTGTCCAAGAATGGACACACTGGTTCCATTTTTATTGTAAAGCGATCAAAATATTAGAAAATCAGTATATTTAATTTATATCAGCTCTAATTTTCAGAAACCGAAGAGTTTAACCACTTTTAAAGCCATCGGTACCCTATCTTGAATAGTTTTTAAAAAATGAAAGGATAATGGCTTCATTATCCAGCTTAAAAAATCCAGCTCATTAAGCATTTCCTTTGATTCTCTTCATCATCTTATTTAGGCCCATAGATTCATAAGGCATAACAGGTAAATCTATTCAGCTCTACTGTATGTGTGATATTCCCCCTGCAATATCTTCAATGACCACACCCATGTTCTACTTAAATATTTCTAGTGTCTTGTTTCTGGGAGGAGGAAAAAGTGCTGTTTAGTAAGTTGCTCAGCAATGCCTGAGGCCCTACATGGATCTACCCAGTACCTTGGGAGGACACCTGGAGCTGGGTCTTTCCATGATGGGACTTGAGACATGACATGAAAGTGAAGTAAAAGTCAAAGTTGTTCAGTCGTGTCTGACTCTTTGTTGACCCCATGGACTATACAGTCCATGGATTTCTCCAGGCCAGAATACCTGAGTGAGTAGCCTTTCCCTTCTCCAGATCTTCCCAACCCAGGGGTTGAACTCAGGTCTCCCACATTGCAGGTGGATTCTTTACCAGCTGAGCCACAAGGGAAGCCATATAAGACCTTCAAAAAGTTGAAGTTACCTGATTCTCTCAAGTTTTTTTTAAAAAATCTTTTATGTTATATTGGAGCATAATTGATTAACAACGTTATGATAGTTTAAGTTCATTCTCTGTCTGTGAGTTTGTCTCTATTTTGTAATTAAGTTCATTTGTATCATTTCTTTTTAGATTGTGCATACAAGTGATATCATAAGGATAGTTCTTTGTCNGGATTCTTTACCAGCTGAGCCATAAGGGAAGCCATATAAGACCTTCAAAAAGTTGAAGTTACCTGATTCTCTCAAGTTTTTTGAAAAAATCTTTTTATCTTATACTGGAGCATAATTGATTAACAACGTTATGATAGTTTTGGGTATACAGCAAAGCAATTCAGTTATACATATACATGTTCTTTTTCAAATTCTTTTCCCATTTAGATGGTTACTTAATATCAAGCAGAGTTCCCTGTGCGATAAATTAGATCCTTGCTGGTTATCCATTTTAAATATAGCAGTGGGAAATTCCCAAATTTCCTAACTATCCCTCTTTCCTCCCTTCCACCATAAGTTCATTCTCTAAGTCTGTGAGTTTGTCTCTATTTTGTAATTAAGTTCACTTGTATCATTTCTTTTTAGATTCTGCATACAAGTGATATCATAAGGATAGTTCTTTGTCTTACTGTCTTATGACAATGTCTAGGTCCATCCATTTTGCTTCAGATGGCATAATTTCATTCTTTTTAATGGTTGAGTAATATCCACTGTGTATATATACCACATTTTCTTTATCCATTCCTTATTGGATATTTAGGTGGTTTCCAAGGCTTAGCTATTGTAAACAGTATTTCAGTGAACATTAAGTGCCTTTTGGACCATGTTTTTCTCTGATATATGCCCAGGAATGGGGTTGCTGGATCATATAGTAGCTCCATTTTGAGTTTTTTAAGGACTGTCTATACTGTTCTCCATAGTGGCTGTACAAATTTACATTCCTCCCAGCATTCTCTCTACACCCTCTCCAGCATTATTGTTTGTGGATTTTTTGATGATAGCCATTTTGACTGGTATGAGGTGATACTTCATTGTAATTTTTATTTTCATTTCTCTAATAATTACCAATGTTGAACATCTTTTCATGGGCCTCTTGTCCATCTTTATGTCTTCTTTGGAGAAATATCTGTTTAGGTCTTCTACCCATTTTTTTTCATTGGATTGTTGATTCTCTCATGCTTTTTACTTTAAAGTCAAAGCTAATGCCCAAATGGATTGGGTTAAGGGGGTATCATAGTAGTTAGGAACAAGGGCTTTGATGTATCAGAGACCTTGTTCTAAACTCACCTCTTTAGGTTTCTAGCTCTCTAGCTTTGAGCAAGGTGTGTAACCCCCAAGCCTCAATTTATTTATATGTGAATTAGAGATAGTAATATCTACCATGTATAGTAGACATAAGAGACCCTGAAAGCACTTAAAATAATGGTTGAACAAACTATTACTCTGCATAGTTTTTCCACTATATTTTTCCAGTATGATACTGCCTGATATTACATATAATTTTGACGTATATTAACCTTCCATGGTTCCATTATAAAGTTTTGAACCATGTGGAGTCAAAAAATACATACAATGCCACCTGTGTTATATAGGAAACTTGGAAATTATTGTGTGGTTTAGCATAATCATAAGGTATTCCAGAATGAATACAAGGCCTCAGTGTTTTATAAATTAAAGAGTCAAAGCACAGATCAAAAGTCTTGTCTAAGGGACTGAAACTTCTAATTTTTTTCTGAGGTTAACTATAAATCATCTTGTAGTGTTTTAGAAGTATAAACTTCTGATTTTTTTTTTAGGTACTATTTACTTATACTCTGGCATTGTGAGTAGATGATGACTTATGTGGTATAATGGTGAGAACTAAGCAGACACCAAAAATAATTTTTCTAAAAAGACTGCTAAAATGTATAAATTTCTACCATTTTTATTTTTCTGGACAGCTGGGGTGTTGAGGTAAAAGATGCCAGAAGCCCTGGCTGAAATTCAAAAAACCCTATGAAAAATATGTAATGTATAACACGTTGAGTGACTGAAGGCCTTTAGTGTTCATTAATCTAAATCCCCAACATGACCTTTAGAACAATGCATTTTATTAGTTTGCTTGCTTTTAGAAGCTCAGCACTGCAGATTATAAAGCACTGAACACTGCTGGTGGGAGTAGCCTATTGCAGAGCAGGTAAGATGTAGGAAAGAGCTCTGGCCATTGAGTCAGGAACCCTTGGTTCTGTTGCAGGCTCTGGTAGGGCTTAGCTGTTTGAGTGACAGGTTTATGTCAAGGGAACGTTGAGCTTTAGATTTGTATCTAGCTGCCTTTGGCAGGTTGTTACGACAGGGATCAGCCAGGAAACACACTAAGCTGGAGATGGGGAGGGCAGGAACAAAGGGAACCTATAATGCTGAAGACAAACTGCACAGTCGCGCCTAGAGTAAGATTTGAATCTGATCCTTGGATTCAAAAATGTGAGCTAGTTTGAAATAAATGCTTAAATCAAAACTATTCAATCAACAGGGTACTTGAAAAGCAAATCAAATGCAAAAGGTAAAAATAAACTTGGATCATCAGAATGAGTATTGCTTATCCCTTAAAATTTTTCTTTAACCAGAAAAAACTAGGCAGCATATATGTGCTCATTTTAGGGGCACCGAATTTTTTTTTAAGTCTATCTGTAAGTTACAGGAACTTCATATTTTTATTAGTGAGTGTCAATGACATTGACTTGAAAAGATTTGATGACCTTCAAGACCATAGTTGTCTCCAGGGGAAACAGCAGGGCTTCATTATTATTTTATGAATTCTGCTGTGAAGTCTAGAGGACATCATTCAATTTCATGAAATTATGAAAGCAATGGCATGACTGAACAACTGATCTCTGTGTCACTCTGTAATTTAGAGGAAATCTTTTAAACAATAGGACAAAAACAAATAGTTGCAGAAAAACAGTTTAGAAATATGGTATGGGAATATTACCTATTATTCTTAGTTCTATTAAAAATGTAATCATGGCGGGGGGGGCAGTTCATTGCTAAGGAAATAGTGTGTTATGAGTCAGAGTTGGTCTTTTAAAAATAAATAACTTTTGGATTTTAGAAAACAACCAGTTTTGCTATCGGTTACTTTCTCACTGGTGTATAATGAAGGAGCCTCCAAACTTTTGGATTTTCTAGACCAGTAAAATGTAAAAAGAATCCAAACAGACAAAATGGAGGAATATATTTCAGATGGCTAAACAAGAACAAAAAAACAATCCCAAGGAAAAATTCCACCACTATCATTTGATTTTTTATTTTTTATATATAACATAAAATTTGCCATTTAAACCATCTTGAAGTGTACAGTTAGCGTTATTACTTTCACACTATTGTGCAACCACTGCCACCATCTATTTCCAAAACTTTTCATCACTTCAAGCACAAAACTAATTCCTCCCTTACATCCGAAGCTAGTCAGCAGACACTCAAGTGCCAGCTCCACAATGAGTCATTTGAAAATGCTGCATCAGGGTTTAAAAATGGTTCCTTATTTTTGCGGTATTTGTTATCACTGTGATAGGTTGAGGTGTGTAAGACAACACTTTGGAAACTGTTACTTCCCTTAGGCTAGCCAGCCTGCCCAAGGATGAGCAGCCAGGCTGGATTTGTATCCTTACGCCTGGGCTTACCACAGTCTACTGAAAACAGTCATTCTGTCCGTTTAATGACAATCTCTCTAGTGCACATCTTGTTATATTGTTCCTCCAGCATCAAAATAGTGCCTGGCCTGTGATAAATGTCTGTGACTGAATTAGACTAGTGCCGCCCAGAGCCTGCACTCAGCTATGGTAGTAATGGACCCCTGCACATGCTTAATACCATAATATAGCTCTAAGATGAAAATGCTTTTATAAAAACAGCTAGATATATGTATTAAAGACACAGCATTTAAAAAGAATACATGATTTAGACATTTATCTCTCATGGTATCTTACACATTACATTTGAGTAGGAAATGGCAACCCACTCCAGTGTTCTTGCCTAGAGAATCCCAGGGACGGGGGAGCCTGGTGGGCTGCTGTCTCTGGGGTCGCACAGAGTTGGACACGACTGAAGCGACTTAGCAGCAGCTGCAGCAGGACATATAATTTAGGAAAATATTATCTTACTCATTAATCTTTAACTCATTTTATAATTACCGTCAGTCCTCCATATCTGGATGTGCCTCTTTTGGGATTCAGCCAGTTGGGGATAAAAACTGCCTAAAAAAAATGCCAGGAAGTTCCAAAAAGCAAAATTTGAATTTGTTGTATGCCCAGCAAGTATTTACATCGCATTTATATTGTATTTAGAGCTATTTGTCATGAATGGATTTGAGTGTTGGACTGTGAAGAAAGCTGAGTGCTGAAGAATTGATGCTTTTGAACTGTGGTGTTGGAGAAGACTCTCAAGAGGAGAGATCCAACCAGTCCATCCTAAAGGAGATCAGTCCCGGGTGTTCATTGGAAGGACTGATGCTAAAGCTGAAACTCCAATACTTTGGCCACCTCATTTGAAGAGCTGACTCATTGGAAAAGACTCTGATGCTGGGAGGGATTGGGGGCAAGAGGAGAAGGGAACGACAGGGGATGAGATCACTGAATGGCATCACCGACTCGATGGCCATGAATTTGAGTGAACTCTGGCTGGAAGTTGGTGATGGACAGGGAGGCCTGGCATGCTGTGATTCATGGGGTCACCAAGAGTCGGACATGACTGAGTGACTAAACTGAACTGAGAGCTATTTGCGTAATATTTACATTGTTTTAGGTATTATACATTATCTAGAGGTGATGTAAAATATAAGGGGATGATGCCTACAGGTTAGGTTACAAGTACTGCAGNCTGAACTGAGAGCTATTTGCGTAATATTTACATTGTTTTAGGTATTATACATTATCTAGAGGTGATGTAAAATATAAGGGGATGATGCCTACAGGTTAGGTTACAAGTACTGCAGCATTTTATATAAGGGACTTGAGAATCTGAAGATTCTGGTATCTCAGGTGAGTCCTGGAACCAACCCTGGTGGATACTGAGGGAAGATTGTATTTTGTTTCCTTCAGACCAGAATAAACCTAATTGTTTCTGAAGCTGCTTACTGGGAGTCAGAAGCTCCCATCATTTGGTCTTGATTCTGATCTATCTAGTAAGCTTTGCATCAGAAACTTTTACAAGTTTCNACTTCCCTGTATAACTGGTAACCTTCCCTTACCCCTGGGAGTGAAGACTACAGCCAGGTCCTGTCCACTCTCTGCCATACACATTGGGGTGTTGCTACAGGACCTTGCTTCAGACATGTAAGCTCCCTCATCCATTAAAGCATTGATGACTTTATTGCTGATTCTGGGCTCTTTCTTCAGTCTTGAGGCTGGGCAAGTGCAGGGCTTATAAGCTTATGAAGTTCAGCCCAGCATTTGCCTTAGAGCTAAAGCAATTCTGTGATGGGTGCCCAACACCAGAATATAGTATTGTTTGGGTGATGTTGATCATGTATGTGTACCACGTTATTCTCATATCCAAGTTTTATAGTGAAAAAATAATGGTTAGAGCCTATAGGTTTTTTTTCAGAGACAGTGGAAATCCCATCCCCCCCAAAGGATAACTTAAACAAATTTTTGTCATAAAAAATAGCATCAGGAGCCTCCAAGTAGCTCGAGGGCATCCATTGAACATAGTTCAAACATCTGTGTTCTGAAATGTGAACCCAAAACTGTTACTATCTTGAAAAATATTGTCTCTTTTTAATTACTTTTCACTCATCTGTTTTGACCAGGAGTAAGAAGTGTGGTGAGGGTGTTTAGCTCTATTCTGCTGACTAAGTTCTTTGTGGGCTTTTGTCTTTTCACTTTCATTCTTGTTTCATCTGTTATCTCAGAAGCTATAGTTTATTGATTAAGCCTATGACTTATGCCTCTTACATTGTATCACTTAAACTTTATGGCCTCAGTTTCCTCATCAGTAAAACAGAGTCAAGTCACCCTCCTCCCAGGGTTCTCATGAGGATTAAAGGTCATACACTGAGAGCTTAGCCTGGTACCTGGCACCCTGAGTGCCCAGTAAATGTTGGCTCTTACTCACAAACACTTACTTAGTGTCCCAAGTGTGCTAGGTATGCAAACCAGCTTCTGTCTTCAACATTGTCTCCTTTCTTGTGCTCTTTCAGAAGACAGTTCCTAGAAAGTAGTGATTCCCCAAAACTTGCACCATATCAGCTTACGGTGATTTTCCTAGTGGTTCTTAACAGCGTAGGAGCTTAATTCAGGACCACCACTTTAAAGCCTTAAAAACAAAACCAANCTAGAAAGTAGTGATTCCCCAAAACTTGCACCATATCAGCTTACGGTGATTTTCCTAGTGGTTCTTAACAGCGTAGGAGCTTAATTCAGGACCACCACTTTAAAGCCTTAAAAACAAAACCAAACCTATAATCCGACTTCTTCCTGCCTCTTCCTCAGTTTTCTCTGAGGCTCCAGACAGTCTTCATCTGGGGGTAGGGGTGCAATGTGCGTATATGTAGCTGTCATCCCCACCTTGCTCCTCGAACATCTCTTCAGAATCTCTACAGCAGCCTGTGAGACAAGTTTCTCCAAGGCTTGAGACCAGATCTTTTCTCATTGTGATTTAATTTCTTCTGGAACATAGGTATATCAATTGAATGGTACAAGATGGGAGCCGTTTTTACCTACCACTTTGCTCAAAAGTTTTTAAGAGAAGGCTTAGATGGAGGTTGTATGATTCCTGGTGGGTTAGGGGCACAAGAATCAGCCTGCCTGAGTCTGAACATCAGTTTTACCACTTAATAGCCAAATGACCAGGAGCAAGCTACAGACGCTTTCTCAGTTCAGTGAGGATAACTACTTTTATATAACATGGTGGGGAGGACGGACTGAGATAATCTAGGTAATGCACATTCTGTTGTGCATTCTATATTCTATATTGTGAATCACACACAGTAAGTGGTTTTAAATGTTAATATTAATTTATCAGTATTATTGCCATTGGTAACTTCAATATAACTGGTCCCCAAACTAGAGACAGTCATGCTAGCTGTGTCAACTCAGAGCTGTTTGCATGTGTTAATAATTTTCAGAATTTAAATTTATCCATGTTATCAATGATTTATGGATAATGAAATAGCATTTGATTTCCATTATTTGAGACAGAATAAAACCCAATTGAGTTATCACATAGAGAAATTAAGAAATACATTATAAGAAAATAAAATTGATTGTTTCATTAACAGTGAATTACAGTCTTTGAAGAAACCTGCTTTCCAGGATTTTGACTGTAATACAGGCTTATTTCAGAGGGTATGGAGAAATCGAAACATTAGCATGAGTCATTCTTCTTCATTAGGCTGTAATTAACCATAGTCTCTAATTATTAGAAACATGTCTTCATGTGGTAAAGGGCCCAAATCTACTTGTCTCTGCTCAGACTACTTCCATTTTGTGGTGAAATGTAAGGTCAAGTTCTCCATAATTTGCAGAAAGGACACTGTTGGTTTTCTACACTGCTACGGTTACTGTCTTCCCTTAGTGTGAAAAACATCAGGATAATACTGCCCAGAGTCAGTTCTGGAGGCAAAAGGGAACTGTTGATTCTTTACCTAATCAATGATCATGAATTAATAGCCTATAATGTATCGATATTATTAAGTTTAGTGCTGAAACAAAATGAAAAGTAAATGGAACACAAACGCCCAGGTGGGCAAGACTGAGAGAAGTGAAGGGAGCGCCACAGTCCCGAAAATAACAGGAAGTGCAAGGGGCTGTACTATTGCTGGGCACACGTGCTCCATGCTAAAGGGAGCAGGTACTGGTTCCCACTGATGTCCAGTGAGAATGCAGCCTGAAAAACAGCAGGACTTTCAATTTTTCAGCAGACGCTAGAAATGTACATTTTAAGACAAATATCTCCTATTCTATTTTTAAACACCTTGCAATTCATTTAGATTTTTTAAAGCTACCTGGGAAAAAAATGACCACACATCAGTGATCAGGATTTAGACTCTAAGAGGTGAGTATGTGACCTTTGTAACCTCCTTCGCTGCCCGCCCCCAACCCCCCACCTCTAGTTGATGCTGAGGGATTCCAGACTTCAGATCAGGGCAATCTCCTTGTCTCTGCCTGAATTTCCTCCTTCTTCAGGTGGTCTCATCTAGCCCCATGGTTATACATATTTATGTACTGGTGATCCCAAAGCTTCCTACCAGTGTACTTTTCCTTGAGCTCTGAAATAGTAAATCCAACTACTTGCTGGTTATATATTGGATGCCAAACAGATAACTTGAGCCCTCCTCTCCAGTCCAAACTTGTTCTTCTCCCAGTCTTCCTCAACTCATTTTATGCCTATGTCATCCATCCATTTGTTCAAGCCAAAATCTAGAAAGTGTGTTTGATGTGACCCTTCCTTTCCCTTAATCTCTACATCAAATCTATTATCAAGTGTTGCCATCTCTGTCTCCCCGGCCTTTTTTTCCCCCCAGACTGGCTCATCTTCATCCATCTCCACTGTTCCCATCCTGGTTCACACCACCATGATTTCTCATCTAAACTACCTCAGGACCTTTCTAAATGTTTCCTCACTTTTACACTTCACCCATCATAATCCAGTATCCACTTGATCTTTTGTACATGAGATTCATAGTACATCAGACCCTTGCTCAAAATCAAGCAGGCAAACACCACCATTACGAACAGAAGCCTCTAGAAGTGGAAAGCTCCTCACTTGAAGGATATGTTTTCAACGGTGTTTCTATTGATATTTAAAATGTATGATTCTTTAGAAATAAGATAGGACTCTTCTTTCTGTCAACCACCTTCACCCCATCTGAACACTTTACTGGTTGCTCCTGGTTCTAACTTGCTTTGTTATTTTTGTTCTCGATGGACTATGATCTTCCTGAGTTTTTATCCTTAATGTCCTTGTCTTGCTTAGTGGACAGTGTTTGGAAAAGGTAGGTAAAATTATTGTTTAACTCAGTATTGTTTAGCACACTTCACAGCACCATCCTCCTCCAATACGTAAAAACATACTACTTTGAGCTTATACATGTGGTAATTAGTCTCCAAGTAAGCACTGAAGTTAACAACCAACATGTTTAGTTAAAACAACATTAAAATGGCTCCAATTTGTACTGGTGATTTGATATTTTTGAGAACATGTGTATTTAGTGCCACTACCCCATTGGCTTTTCAGGTGGGACAGTAGTAAAGAACTCAGATGCCAGTGCAGGAGATGTGGGTTTGATCCTTGGGTCAGGGAGATGCCCTGAAGAAGGAAATGTCAACCCATTCTAGTATTCTTGTCTTGGAAATCCCATGGGCAGAGGAATCTGGCAGGCTACAGTTCATGAGGTGCCAAAGAGCTGGACACCACTAAGCATGTATGCACATACCACACTGTAGCAATACAAAATACACTAAATGTTTTTGAGTGATTTGTATTGAACTTTTTTATTTCTTGTGCTTTCACTATCTTCATTTTGAAATAAAAATGCTCAGATCATAAAGATTTCCCCCCACCAGATATTTTCACTTTGATATCTCTTAATTAAATATTTTTAACTTCTAAGCATTTTGATAGATTTTTGTATTCCAAACTACATTCTGAAAAGTTATTTCCATTTTATATTCAAAATAAAGAACCAAAACAACAAAGATATATAAATCTATTTTTTCTTGATAGCCCCCACTAGCAAGTCAGAGAAACAGGGAAAGTCAGAGAAACATAAGGTGTAAGGTAAGGTGTCATCATGCAATCGTGTCCGACTCTTTGTGACCCCATGGACTGTAGCCTACCAGGCTCCTCCATCCATGAGATTTTCCAGGCAAGAGTACTGGAGTGGGGTGCCATTTTCTTCTCCAGGGGATCTTTCTGACCCAGGGACCGAACCCGGGTCTCCTGCATTGCAAGCAGATGGCTTACCCTCTAAGCCACCAGGGAAACATAGCATGTTGAAATTACTCTAACAACTTAAAACCAAAAGAGAAAAAAACCTTCTGTATTTAATTGACTGTTTCTGGGGAAAAAGAAAAAAAGCTTTGGGAAAGTTTCCAAATAATCATTGACTTCCCATGTAATTTGCCGATTTCAGCCCCCAGAATGGAACAGAGAAAGCAATGACTGTTTTAGTATGAATGTGCTGCTACCTGAAAATATTAAATATAGGTTTTTATACCTGGAAATAGTCCAAAATTCATTGTTTTAATGGGTGCCTTATAAATAACACAGAATTCAGACTTTTAGGTTACTTAGTAACAAGATTAGAAATATTCTTAAAAGGTATTTATGGGTTTAAAAGGTGAGTATGAATACCATTTTATAATAAGATATTTTTGTCTGGCGACTAATTATTCTTTTCTTCATATTTCCACCTCTACATAACACTTATTTTAATTTTTTTATCACCTTTGATGCTCTAATAATATTGTCATTAAGCTCATTGAGGAGATGGTCTGTCCTACAGAGAATAACTCATTGTTTTGCACAAAGAAGGCCAGTGTTTAACAAATGCCCAAATGAGTAAGTTATTTCAAAAGACATACAGATGTGAAGAAGACTCCACCATGGGCTAGCAGATGCAAAGTCAGCATGAAAATATACATATATATTTCTGAATATAGATTGAAGGATTTATCAAAAGTATATATCAACCTACAACTGACCTATAGTTTTTGCTTGGTTGAATGGCAGTTATCACAGTCATATTCATAGTGATGTCTGCCTTTCTCTAGACCATAAACTTGATGAAGACAGATGATGTGTTCTGATCATCATTCTATTCCCAATGCCTATTTAGGTGCTTGCTATAGTCTGAACATTTGTGCCCCCACCCCCCTCATGCATATATATTGCAGCCTGTTTCCCAATGTGATGATATTTGTAGGTGGGGTCTTTGGAGGTGATTAGGTTGTGAGGGTGGAGCCCTCATGAATAGAATTAGTACCCTTATAAAAGATGCCCAGGATAGGTCCCTTGTCCTCTTCTGCCAGGTGAGGACACAGAAAAAGGATGGCCATCGCTAAACTAGGAAGCCAAATTTCACTGGACACCAAATGTGCCAGCATCCTAATTTTGGACTTCCCAGCCTCTAGAACTGTGAGAAATAAATTTCTATTGTTTACAAGCCACCCAGTCAATGGTATTGTGTTATATAGCAGGCTGAAGAGGGGTATATGTGTATTTGTGCAGTATTTTGCAAATATATATGTATATATGCCTATATATACATTTTCATGTTTATTTATTATATATATGGTAACATTCTTATTTTGGTCAAATGATAAGCTTATTTAACGTAGTAAGTTCTTATTACTATATTTGACCTTACATCCTAAAGCAAGCTAAGAAGAAATTTTAGAATTAGAGTGTTGCTAATTTTTATAGTTTCATGATGAAATTCTCTGATTTATTTAGCTAATAANCGACCGAGGATGAGATGGCTGGATGGCATCACTGACTTGATGGACATGAGTTTGGGTGGACTCTGGGAGTTGGTGGTGGACAGGGAGGCCTGGCGTGCTGTGATTCATGGGGTCGAAAAGAGTCGGATACGACTGAGCAACTGAACTGAACTGAACTGTAATGATAGTGGCAATTTCGAAGTATCTCATTACACTCATTCATGTATAACATATATTCAGCACCTACTATGTGCCAGGGACTACTGTCTAGCTAGCTGGAGTGTGACAAAGCTGACAGTGTAACACTAAGCTGAGATGGAGAGTGGTTTGGGACACAAGGAGGAAACAGCCACATTGAGTGGGGAGTGTCCACTTCTGCAAGGGATTCTAGATCTGCATTAATTTTTCTTCTCACAAAGAGATGAACTTCTGACAACTCTTTCTTTAAAAAATCTAATTGCTTTATCTCTTAAGACAAGTGACCATAAATTTCACTTATTATAACGAAGGGTATCACAGTGGTAAAGAATCTACCTGCCAATGCAGGAGATGCAAGAGACACAGGTTCAATCCCTGGGTCAGGAAAATCCCCTGGAGTAGGAAATGGTAACCCAATCCAGTATTCTTGCCTGGAAAGTTCCAGAGAAGCCTGATGGGCTATAGTCCATAGGGTCGCAGAGTCAGACATGATTGAGCACACACTTCAGCACATTATAAAGAAGGAAACTGCTTTCATCTCCAAGATTTCCTCTCATTCTTTTAAAAAATTTAAAGGAGCTTAGTTATGTTTACCTGATATGTATATTAAGGGGAATATTACTTAAGTTTGGAAAAATTAAGTTTCTACAAGGAAAGTAAAAGTGATGAGATAATATTTAATACCATTGGGGAAATCTTATATTGTACAATTTACAAAGGGCAAAGAAGGCTACTTATAAAATGTTTATTTCATTAGAACTAGAGTAAGATATTGTTCTTACTGCTAGCAAATGAATTTGTAAAGCAAGAGCTTTTCCCACCAGTGTTTGTGATCCTTTTTTATTTAAAAATCATTTTTCCATGACAGTAAAGAAATAATCAACATGGCAGTAACAACTTTCATCTACTGGGAGCTTATTGTATGCTGGGTACTAAGCACTTTCCCATATGTTATCTAATTTAATTCTCATAAAGCTTTATTGAATAAACAGTGATGATGTCCAGTTTTATAGAAGAGATAACTGAGACTGAAAGAGATTAAGTGAATTGCTCAAGGTCTAAAGCCAGAAAGTGGCATTAGGGGAAAAAATCTTAAACTGGCATTAGGGGCAAAAATCTTAAACTGGTGATCAGAAGGTCTGCACCTGAAATATCAGAGGCAGGAGTCACTAGATCACCGACCTGGAAAGGAACAGGCAGTTATGTATTCAGTAACTATTTTGGTTAATAGCAAACAGTCATAAAATTTCTCTGCTGTCCATATAAATGTTTACAAATCAATTTGTAATCAAATTGATTCAATAAAAAATTAAAGGAAGCGAATTAGTACAAGCACAATTTTACCTAAAACTATGCCTTTCTCCATGGAAAGCTAGCACAATTTCCTTTTTCATCACCAAAAAAGATACTTTTCAATAGAAACTCTTGCCATTTTTTTCCCTGGTATTCTTTCTTTAAAAACCAGATTAAAAAAATTTTGCATACATATCTATAGAATTTCCCATTGATAAGAAAGAAATCTTCAGAAAAAATAATTAGGTAACTCTTACGCATACGAGTTAAGAACATGTTAACAAAGTGTTCAGCATCTCTATCAAGGCAGCCAAGATGAATTTGAGGGTGATGTGCCTGGGGAACTTAACAGTACAAAATTTTTAAAAATTAATGGAAAATGAGAGACAGAAAAGGTGTTCTTGCAGTAAAATGAATTTTGAATAATTTTCTATTACTGGCAGAAGCTTTTACTGCTTATCAGTATGATTCAGGACTTTGAGATTCAGATTACTAATATAATGATTTGATTGCAAAATTCTTAAAAATTTCAGCTCTCTTAAATTCCTTCTGGGCCATGTTTGATTTAATAAAAGCTTTAAATGTGACAAAATAATCCAGTATTTCAAGTGAGAAATGAAAGATGTCTGCTTTAATGAATACCTGCTGTGCTATGAGCTTATTTTTGTGTTATAAAAGATGCCTGAAATTATGGCAGATATTTGAAAGTGTTTCTCTGAAGGGTGAGAACATGAAAGTTCAATCTGAATGCTCTAATAAAGAAAAAAGAAAAATTTTTATTGAATAGAAACTAAGAGGAACAAATAATTGGAGCAATTTTAAAATAAATTTCAACTATGGACATAGCATGACAATATTGACCCAAATCATATTTCAATATTAACTTCCTCAAGCAAAATGGAGACCTTGTAATTTTATTACTTGAAAGCTCAGGGCAACTTTCTAAGAACATTAATTTACAATTGAAATGAAATGGACTAGCAAGTCATTTTTTAAAAAATCGGATAGTGTAGGCAAATAATCTGGATAATTTTGATACCTTGTATCAGCAATTCTTTTGCACTAAATTTCAATAGAGTATATGGGAATGGAAAGAATGGAGAAAAAGAAGTTTTTCATGATGAGAAAACTTGAATCTGACTTATAGGCTTCTTTCAGGAATAACTTTTAAAATGCTAACATACTTTAAAATATTTTTATACTCTGCATGAAATTTAGACTTTATGATTTATACATATTTAATAATATAACAGGTATCTAGTCTAGTAATAACTTAAAACCATTGCTAAAGTTTACTCTCCATGAGATTTAAAACCGTTGTTAACAATTACTAGGTATTACACTCTGGCTGAATTGACTTTGACTTGACATTAAGAAGATGTTATCTTTCATCAGAAATCTCTGTGTGTAAATGTTTTAAGTCTCTGGGAAACAGCCTTGATTCTGCTTTTATACAGTAAAGAAAAGAGCTGAGTCAGCAGTTTGCATAGTAAAATTTGTGATTATGTAATTCCTTTTTATGGTCCAATAGTGAAAAGTGTAAAGCTGCTAGAAACATAGAGGTCTGAAAGAGGAATGTCTAAAATAACTAGACATTGTCAAATTCAGAGTTCTATTTGAGTAGTTATAATACATACAGAAAAATGCTTCTAGCCAGAGCTACACTATCCTTTGACCTTCACAAGTCATACTTTTCAACAGTGGATGCAATTTTCTGAGACTGCCCTTTTGACCTTGAAAATATTGAGTTATATCTTCTCAATGTTTTATTTCTCTTAGCAAACTTATAATGTTTCTGGTCCCCAAACTAACTTCATCTAAAATTCTTATCATCATATGTTTAAATTGTTAAATTCTGTAATTCTTATTTTAAATATTCAGCATACAAGGGCAAAGAGAGAAGCTCCAGGTCCTTCGGAACTATCTTTTTCTTATTGCATAAGTCTCTTAGCTTTCTTAATGCGGGATGTCCCTCATCTGAAGCTGGAGCTGAGGAAATAGCTGCATTGTACTGCAGCCTCAAATCTTGCTACAGCTCCCAAGCTTAGGATTCAGCTGAGCTGAAAAGAAATATGCAGGGAAAACACTGCTCTGTGGAAACTAAAGCTTTACCGAAGGAGATTTTAATAGGGTAAGTTCTTTTTCCTGAAACTTAGCTTGTCTGACTTATTTTCATGTTGTCTTTCTCGATGACTCTAACAGAATGACCTTACATGTAAGTTTTACTTCCTATTTCTCCCTGCTTTTGCCCTGTCTTTAAATGAACTTTCTACCCTGCATTCTGCTTAGAAGATAGCAACTAAAAAGCCTTGAACAATTGCATCAGCTCCCTGCAGTTGGATATTCTTAAGCCAATCCACTTTAATTGTCCCTGATTCTTAGCTCTACCGTAATGCAATACCATTCAAAAGCCAGGGAGCATGTTCACCAATTAGCAGAAAGGAAAAGAAAAACTCAGTGCAGCAGAACTAAAATTGAGAAGCACTAACATGAATGTTAAGAAATCACTTAACATTGCTAAGTAACTTGAAATGGATTTAACTTTCATAAGAGAAGCTGCGTTTTCTTACCTTGGATATGAATAACTCTGTCATGATCTACAGTATAGTTGCTTGAATGATGATCAGCCCAGCAGATTGAAATCAGCACCAGAAGAAGTAGACTCTTCATCTTTGTAGCCCAAATAATCTTCTTCACTGTGAGAGCATCACATACAAAGAAGCTTGTGAGATTTGGAACCCTTTGGAGTGTTGCACTGCACAACTTTTACTGCCTTATCATCCTAGAATGGGTCTGTAAAAATATTTAACCCAATCTGCTCAGAAAGTTACTGTAGCTGTCTTTGGGAGCTGAAGACTGCAGCTTTGAACAATTCCAGTTTCCCTTATGTAGTCAGAGTCCAAACAGTGTTTAACTCTATCTTTACAGAGTTGTATATCTAAAAATTTATTTAGAACAGTATAGTTTTGATATAGAGAGTTACAGCAAGTTAAAAGAGATATGACAAAGATATAAACAGACTTAAAAATTTAAACCTTTGAATTTGAAGTACAAGTTAATAAAACAATTTGATATAGCTACCTATGAATATTTATCACCCAGTTTAATTTGTAACTGAATATTAAGCCAGGGTAAATAAAGAATATTTGCATGAAACTTGACATCATCATTCATTTTACATATGGCTTTCTAAGCAGGTTAGATTTGCTTGTTCTAAAAAGAAAAGAGGACACACACACAAAATGCCTGATTAAATAGAAGCAGCACATTTGTTACAGACTCACCATCTTAAACACTGCTTGGGTCTATGGTGAATAATTGAAAATTAGAGACAAACGAGGTTAGAATTGTGCATGCTATCACTGCAGTCATCCCGATTGATTTTTCATTCATTTCTACCTGAAATGCTGACGCATCAACTTGGAATGCCAGGTAGGGTCTCTGCAGTCAGCAGAGCCTTGACTGCAGGGAACATCCCTGCCAACCTCCCAGGGCAATTAGGCAAATGAAGAGCTGAAATAGACAGCCAGGGACAGCTCTGGTCCTAAGTGACGGCGGCAGAGCCATTGCCTGGCTATCCTCATTCAAGACCAATTTGATAAAGAGGGACACAATCCCCGCAAAACTTTGTCATTTTAAGGACCAAAAAGTGATTCCAAATAATACACACCAGATGACCTTTGCAGTATTTGCCAGGCAAGAATTTCAGTGTGGCTCCTCTGTTTTAAATGTGGAAGCTAAGGCAGATATTAAGAAGGGCTTTCTTTTCCTCTCATGCACACAGAAGCCTTAACAATACTTGGCTATTTTTAAAACTGAAATTGCACAGGACTGGCTTCTCACACTAATTTGTTTTTTCCAGGAAAGCCTGACTCCCTGGAATACTTATTAAAGAGCTCCGAGTCTGTTCCTGGAGGTCTTTGCAGGCCAGCCTCTTCTCCAGAGCTTAATGCCCTAATCACAGACGTTTCCAGGTCCCTTTTGGGACCTCAGTACCTCCCTGTCTCCTCCTCTCAGAATCATTGTGATGCTCTGACTTCAGGCTCTAGTGTTTGCTTTAACCCTCTTCTTTTTTATTATGTCACAGAAAGAATATAGTGGATGAGCAAATTGAGAAGCTTACTTTCCCAAGAAACTAAAACTGTCACCTTCAAAATTCTATCTGATTTACTGATTTTAGTTTCAGAAGTTTACTTGCTTGTTCCTCTGAGGCTTTTGGGGAAATGGTTTTTTTGAAGCTACTGACTTTTGCCTATGCTGCTGCTGCTGCTAAGTTGCTTCAGTCGTGTCTGACTCTGTGCGACCCCAGAGACGGCAGCCCACCAGGCTCCCCCGTCCCTGGGGTTCTCCAGGCAAGAGCACTGGAGTGGTTTGCCATTTCCTTCTCCAATGCATGAAAGTGAAAAGTCAAAGTGAAGTCGCTCAGTCGTGCCCGACTCTTAGCGACTCCATGGACTGCAGCCTATCAGGCTCCTCCATCCATGGGATTTTCCAGGCAAGAATACTGGAGTGGGGTGCCATTGCCTTCTCCGGACTTTTGCCTATAGAAGTACTGTTAACAAATATTACCTTTTTTCAGTCCAAAATAGTGCTTTGGGTGAAAATATATAATAAAGGTGACCTTTTGGAATTTGGAATATAATTGGCACAATTACAGACACACACATAAGATAGTAGGCCAGCTGGTACACGAGGTGTCCTATGCTCTCTTGCATGACATGGGAATCAGAGAAGAGGGGGAGTTGTGGAAGAGAGGGTATGAGAAAAGTATACAAGTGAGCATTTAAAAAAGACATTCAAAGAAGGGTCAAGATGAGCTGAGGCAGAGAATTTTCTATATTATCTTTCACATTAAATTGAACATCTACAGTATAACTTGTAGAGAGTTCTATTCTCTCCTCTCAAAACATACACATACACGCACACACATACACAGTTATGCATCCTACCACAGAAGTCATCCTGATTTGTTCTCATTTTTCCCAAGATTTATTACACACAAACTTGTCTCCTTTAATTCCATATCACAGTATTAAAATTATATCACTAAGAATTCATTCCACTATGTTATGATATTAACTATCCAATGACCCAATTTAAAAATGCAAACATCCCTGGGGGGAGGGTGGGATAGACAGTGCTGGGGATAAATAATAATAAAAGCAGTTCCTTTTCATTGAATGTCTGTTATCTGCCAAGTGCTCTGCTAAGCTCTGTGCATATACTCGCGCAAGCAGTCCTTAGAATAATACTGTGAAACACAAACTTCCATTTTTCCTGACACAGTCACCTTGCTGGAGGTCACATATCTAAGAAAGCAGCAATGTTTGTGTTTGCTTCAGGCAAAAGCAGCACCTATTTTGAACTGCACTTATTTTTCTGAAAGAGAAATCTACTTATTTGTTTCTTTACCTTTTTGATTTAGCTCTTTTACTTGAACCTACTATGCTCTTAAATCTTTGACTTGTGTTACATGTGAATATAAAACTTTTCCCCCAAGAAGTATGAGGAGTCAGATGGCACTTTTTCTTAGCTTACTTCTGCCCTGCCTCATTTACAATACCATGATGGTACCATGAGCACTGCCACGGTCACTCATGTGTGGGTACGCAGACATGTGGGTACACAAATATGTGTTCGTACACACACACACCATCTTTAATTAAAATAGCTGAGGACATTTCACATCTTCAATGATTTGTGATTAGAATAAATACATATATCAGTGAACACTTGCAAGTACCCCATGCTGGCATTAATCCAGTCCAGGCAGGAGAGAGTGGAAATGATCTTTGTTACTCTGCTGGTATAACGGTTGTCTTACCAAAAGACATGAAAATATATAAGAAAGCTTTAGAGACACAATCTTCAAATTTGTAAGCAAATTGCAGTTACACATGAGGCTTTGCACACTAGACTGAGGTTCATGAGGACAAGGGCTCTGCCAGCTATCTATGTGCTGATCCTCAAAGGAGACCTGCTTGTCTGCATTTGGAATGATGTTTTCTCTGAATGTATAGATATTTTTGGTTAAAATTTTTCAGTTTATAGGAGCAAAATTTAGAAAGTTTGGGAGCTTGTATACAACCAGTTATTGTTGGCCTTGATTTAGCATTCTTAGTTCACCTGCAACTCACATACTGATGGTCTCCTTCTATAGGCTACCAAACTTTGGAACCATAATGCTGCAGCTAGCTTCAAGATGAGTTCATATGGAAATGTCTGTGTTCATAGTCACAGATGTCCTAGGACTGTAATTTTGCAGTTCTGCTTTGGTGAAAATTGAGCTACTAGTTAGAAGCAAGATATCTACCTAACTTAAAAGTCTCATATTTTTATAGACACAGAGATAAACTAACAGTCTAGTAACAAAGTGGCCAACTGCTATTTCTTAAATACCTACTATGCTAAAACTATTTAATTAGACAATGGAGAAATAAAACCAAGTGGAAAGCATGCATGCTATTTTCTGTGTCTTGAGAGGTAATGCCACATATTTCCTGAACTACTATNCAGGCAAGAATACTGGAGTGGGGTGCCATTGCCTTCTCCGGACTTTTGCCTATAGAAGTACTGTTAACAAATATTACCTTTTTTCAGTCCAAAATAGTGCTTTGGGTGAAAATATATAATAAAGGTGACCTTTTGGAATTTGGAATATAATTGGCACAATTACAGACACACACATAAGATAGTAGGCCAGCTGGTACACGAGGTGTCCTATGCTCTCTTGCATGACATGGGAATCAGAGAAGAGGGGGAGTTGTGGAAGAGAGGGTATGAGAAAAGTATACAAGTGAGCATTTAAAAAAGACATTCAAAGAAGGGTCAAGATGAGCTGAGGCAGAGAATTTTCTATATTATCTTTCACATTAAATTGAACATCTACAGTATAACTTGTAGAGAGTTCTATTCTCTCCTCTCAAAACATACACATACACGCACACACATACACAGTTATGCATCCTACCACAGAAGTCATCCTGACTTGTTCTCATTTTTCCCAAGATTTATTACACACAAACTTGTCTCCTTTAATTCCATATCACAGTATTAAAATTATATCACTAAGAATTCATTCCACTATGTTATGATATTAACTATCCAATGACCCAATTTAAAAATGCAAACATCCCTGGGGGGAGGGTGGGATAGACAGTGCTGGGGATAAATAATAATAAAAGCAGTTCCTTTTCATTGAATGTCTGTTATCTGCCAAGTGCTCTGCTAAGCTCTGTGCATATACTCGCGCAAGCAGTCCTTAGAATAATACTGTGAAACACAAACTTCCATTTTTCCTGACACAGTCACCTTGCTGGAGGTCACATATCTAAGAAAGCAGCAATGTTTGTGTTTGCTTCAGGCAAAAGCAGCACCTATTTTGAATTGCACTTATTTTTCTGAAAGAGAAATCTACTTATTTGTTTCTTTACCTTTTTGATTTAGCTCTTTTACTTGAAACTACTATGCTCTTAAATCTTTGACTTGTGTTATATGTGAATATAAAACTTTTCCCCCAAGAAGTATGAGGAGTCAGATGGCACCTTTTCTTAGCCTACTTCTGCCCTGCCTCATTTACAATACCATGATGGTACCATGAGCACTGCCACGATCGCTCATGTGTGGGTACGCAGACATGTGGGTACACAAATATGTGTTCGTACACACACACACACCATCTTTAATTAAAATAGCTGAGGACATTTCACATCTTCAATGATTTGTGATTAGAATAAATACATATATCAGTGAATACTTGCAAGTACCCCATGCTGGCATTAATCCAGTCCAGGCAGGAGAGAGTGGAAATGATCTTTGTTACTCTGCTGGTATAACGGTTGTCTTACCAAAAGACATGAAAATATATAAGAAAGCTTTAGAGACACAATCTTCAAATTTGTAAGCAAATTGCAGTTACACATGAGGCTTTGCACACTAGACTGAGGTTCATGAGGACAAGGGCTCTGCCAGCTATCTATGTGCTGATCCTCAAAGGAGACCTGCTTGTCTGCATTTGGAATGATGTTTTCTCTGAATGTATAGATATTTTTGGTTAAAATTTTTCAGTTTATAGGAGCAAAATTTAGAAAGTTTGGGAGCTTGTATACAACCAGTTATTGTTGGCCTTGATTTAGCATTCTTAGTTCACCTGCAACTCACATACTGATGGTCTCCTTCTATAGGCTACCAAACTTTGGAACCATAATGCTGCAGCTAGCTTCAAGATGAGTTCATATGGAAATGTCTGTGTTCATAGTCACAGATGTCCTAGGACTGTAATTTTGCAGTTCTGCTTTGGTGAAAATTGAGCTACTAGTTAGAAGCAAGATATCTACCTAACTTAAAAGTCTCATATTTTTATAGACACAGAGATAAACTAACAGTCTAGTAACAAAGTGGCCAACTGCTATTTCTTAAATACCTACTATGCTAAAACTATTTAATTAGACAATGGAGAAATAAAACCAAGTGGAAAGCATGCATGCTATTTTCTGTGTCTTGAGAGGTAATGCCACATATTTCCTGAACTACTATTACAGTGGGCCCTCTGTATCTGTGGGTTTTATATCCTCAGATTCAACCAATGTCAGGACAAATATATTTGGGAAAAAAAATTCCAGAAAGTACAGAAAAGCAGAACTTTAATTTCAACTATTTTGGTGGCCTTTACATTGTATTAGGTATTATAAGTAATCTAGAGATTTAAAATTAGGGGAGGATGTGCCTAGATTATATGCAAATACCGCTCCATTTTATACAGAGACTCAAACGTCTGTCAGTTTTGGTATCCATAGGGCATTCTGGAACCAGTTCTCACGAGGACACCTAGGGATGACTGTACGTGCTAGGTACTGTCCTTGAAGCTTCACCCATTTAGTTGTATATCTCAGAACAACCAAATTGAAGTCAACCTGTTTGTATACACATTTTACAGTTCTGGAAATGAGCCAGTGTGGCAAATTCCCCATCATGTCAAGTGAGAAGCTGGGGATCTGGGCAGTCTAATGTGACCCTAGAGCCTGCACAATCCACCACCATCACTGGGGGTGTCCTGGTTCCCTGAGGAATGCCAACAGCTCTCACAGCTCTTCCAAGGATTCATACAAGCTGGAGTGCTTCTCCCCAGCCTTCTCTCACTGGGCTGTAGGCATAGCACTGATCACAGCACTCTTGGCACCGTTATGTGCATGTCCAAAGTCAGAATGCTGTCCTCACTGCATACCCAGCACCCAGAGCTATCCTTTGTGCCAAGAAGAAGGGTGAATTTAAAACTGGACCTGGGAGAAACACTTACCAAGACTAAAGGAGCTAGGAAGAGAGTTTCTATGCTATTTATAAAGATCACATGTGTTATTATGTGGAGGATGCTGAAGAGTTGGTTTGTTCCTCCATTGAGGGCATCATGAAATTGACCAGGTTTCAATTTAGCACTTGAAATTTGGTTTACAAATTTTGAGAATCAATACAAAGGTTGCTAGAAACTGAACAAACCATAGAATCTCATTGGACAGAATTATTCTACCACAGACTGAATCTCCTCCTCCTTGCTGTCAAGTCTGATCTAAGTTAGAGGTGGGTTCATGATCAGTGGTGCAATGAAATGAAAAAAAGAAAAGATAAGGGAGTGCAAAAGTATACTTTTTTCATTAGGTTAAATTAATTCAACTTTTAAAAATTGCTCTTTTTCTAAAGTAACTTTTTTTTATCATTTTTACTGTTCGAATGGCCTTTATTTCATGGAATTACAACTTTTAGGTTTTTTAAAGATCATATTTTATCCTTATTTAGCAATATATTTTTATAACAGCCTTACACTAGCTCGCCACTTATTTTGTTGTTTTTGATTGGCTTTGTCTTCTGTTTTGCCTCTGCAGGTGTGTAAAATTCAGAAGTCAGACCACTGACCCAAATGATGGCTAAAGAACTCAGACTATTGATGCGTTTGAATTGTTCAGTGTGTGGAGGAACTGCTGGGCTATTACCTAAGCCTCAGGATTTATAGCACACAATGGAGCAGAATGCAGAACCGCTTGGAATATACCCAGTGCTCAAAAGAGAAATCATGACTGAAGGAAAAAAAAAAAACAAAACAACTTGGCTCAATTATACAACAAAATTCCCCTCAGGGAGTTAGTCTGTATAAACTCCAAGTGAACATAGCATCCGCTCTGTCATCTTGCATTGTTCTATGAAAGTGCAAATTACTAAAGAAGCAGAAAGAATTTATGATGCCCTGAAGTAGATGTCCAGCCACAGACATCATGATGNGTCCTGGCAATTATAAACAATGCTGCAATGAACATTGGGGTACATGTGTCTCTTTCAATTCTGGTTTCCTCAGTGTGTATGCCCAGCAGTGGGATTGCTGGGTCATAAGGCAGTTCTTAAGTTTCCTACACTGTTCATGCATGCACCAAAAATTCAGATTTGTAACTGATGGGAATATTCTATTATATAATGTAATGTGTTAGCAAAGAAATAACTAATTCCCAATATATTTAGTACTAAATCATCCTGTTGCATAGTGTAGGATAATAGGTTTAATTAAGAGTCAACTGAAATATTGATAATAACAGGAACATAATTCGACTATAGTTCTACTTTAAAATCAAGAGCAGAACACAGGAATTCTTGTGTTACTAGGTTGAAACAAATGCTTTGCTTTACTTAGGATGATACTTTTCTATTGCTATACTGTGGAGAAATAAGATTTTTCTTTAAAGTGGGAAGCCTGACATTCAAGTATTGCAGATATGTCGTTTCTGAATGACCTTTTGCTTTCCATCAGTCTGAGGGAGCAGTTGCTGGCCGAGGGCAAATCCATTACTGTTCAGAATTTAGTTATTATTCAGGAGTCACAGGTTGTTCACGTCTTATCTTTAGCCTGGATATTGCAATACTGGTACAGGCAGGGTGGACTGGGGTGAAGGGAAGCATTTTTTCAAAGAATGAACAGTAATGTGAATTATAATCACATTTTGAGTGCAGACTCAGTTGCTCAGTCGCATCTGACTCTTTGTGACCTCATGAATCTGTAGCCCGCCAGCCTCCTCTGTCCATGGAATCTCTAGGCTAGATTCTGGAGCAGGTTGCCACTTCCAGGTGATCTTCCTGACCCAGGGATCACACCTGCGTCTCTTGCATCTCCTGCAGTGGCAGGTGGATTCTTTACCACTGTGCCACTTGGGAAGTCCCAAGATCACATTTGCTTTATTCCAACTACAATAAATTATATTTTCTGTTAACATTTAGATCTCATATTCTTCAAGATATATCATTTTACCTTTGGGAAATTAATGTACTACCACTAATCATAACTATTAGACAAGCTAGGTTTCAGTTTTTGATATTCTAACAGTTTAAGGATACAGATATTCAGGGATGGTACAATGCTGTTTTCATTCTGCTATCTGAAATAAACAATGTGGCCACTCCAGTACTCTTGCCTGGAAAACCCCATGGACAGATGGGCCCGGTAGGCGGCAGTCCATGGGGTCCCGAAGAGTCGGACACAACTGAGCGACTTCACTTTCAATTTCACTTTCATGCATTGGAGAAGGAAAGGGCAACCCACTCCAGTGTTCTTGCCTGGAGAATCCCAGGGATAGCAGAGCCTGGTGGGCTGCTGTCTATGGGGTCACACAGAGTCGGACACAATTGAAGCAACTTAGCAGCAGCAACAGCAGCAGCAATGAAATAAAGTTACAATAAGAGTGCAGATGATCAATGCATTCTGTTTTCAAAAGAAAGGTTTTTAACTCCACATTGACATTTATTTTCCATTTCTCCCGCGCACTGGCTATTTGTTTAATAAAAGGAGACCTTTCCAGTGACAAGGACATTATCTTAATCATTAAAGTAATTCTATAAGCACAAGTCATGATAATATAAATGAATTCTTTTTTCTTTTAAGGTTTCAAGACTCAAAGCTTAATACTTGCAACGTGGCTAAGAAGCTAGAAGAAATAAAGTGACCTGCAGAGTTTGGAACAATGTGCCCTAAATAACAAAATTTTACAGAACATAACATAATGTTTTGCATTTAGAAATAAACTGCTCAGATATGAACTGGGGAAGATATTGGACTTAATCAATGTAACTTCACAGGGCAAAATGAGAATACATGGATGGAAGTTAAGGAAGCCAATTTTGTGCAATGTCAGAAAGAACTTCTTGGTAAGTCCTCTAAAAGTGAAATGAATTTCCTGTGAAATACCAGTGCTTTTTGCCGCTGCAGGTGTTGAAGCAGATCAACAAACATCTGTCAGTTATATTACACAAGGGATTCCTAGAGTGGGTGGAACACTGGAACCGATTAAGTCCTTTGAACTCTGATTCCCAATCTAACCTTTCGGGTCAGAACCCTTTAGGACATCAGATGGATAAATAATCTACTAAGAAGAAAGACATTTCCACACTTAAATACAGTATAAGAAATAGAAAAGTATGTAAGTAATGATGCAAGTAAAAAATTAAGGAAGAATTGAGAGAAAAGTGACGAATTCTAGCTAGCAGTACAATGTCGGATTGCCTAGAGGAATCCTTATATTAAGGATTATAGTGGGTGTCATAATTCAGGTGGGGAGGATAATGTAGTACCAGATTCCTGCCTGAAAGAAGGGCCCAAGCAAAGAATTAGAGGAGTAGATAGAACTCCATGAATATCTAAGAGAAGAGAAGAGAACTATTCTGGAGCTTTTAATTAATCAGAATCTTTGTGATAAATCTGTATCTACTTTGGCTATCAAGACCTGTCTTTCAGAGCCTTAAACAAATAGGTATAAGGTTGTAAAATACCTGACATACATCAAAAAGAATGAAATCATGCCGTTGGAAGCAACATGGACTGATCTGGAGGTTATCATACTAAGTGGAGTGAGTGAGAAAGAGAAAGACAAATACCATATGACATCACTAATTTGGAGCATCTAAAATATGACATAGATGAACTTATCTACAGGACAGAAACAGGTTCACAGATTTGCAGAACAGACTTTTGGTTGCCAAAGGGGAAGGCGGGTGGGGCAGGGAAGGACTGGGAGTTTGGGTTTAGCAGATGCAAACTATTATAGTTATGCACAGGATGGATAACCAACGAGGCCCTACTCTACAGTGCATGGAACCATATTCAATATCGTGTGATAAACCTCAAAGGAAAAGAATATGAAAAAGAATGCATATGTGTATAACCGATCACTTTGCTGCATATATATACATATATATATATATGTGCGTGTGAGTCGCTCAGTCGTGCCCGACTCTTTGCGACCCCATGGACTGCAATCCACCAGGTTCCTCTGTCCATGATATTTTCCAGGCAAGGATACTGGAATGGGTTGCCATTTCCTTCTCCAGGGGATCTTCCCAACCCAGGGATCGAACCTGGGTCTCCTGCACTGTAGGCAAATTCTTTACTGACTGAGCTACAAGGGAAGCCCATATATATATATACACACACACACACACACACACACACATATGGTTTAAATCATCAACTTTTCAGTCATTTATTTCTTCTTTGTAATCTAAAATAATATTATATAGTGATAAAGATAGATAGGAGCCTCCCAAATTGCTTCCAGAATTTTCTTAGATAGCAACAGCATCTAAACACAGACTGCAGGAACTGAGTCACCAGGTGCTAACTCTCTAGGCTTGAAGACTTTGCTCTCAGAGAAAGCTGGCTGAGCATGAGATCCACCCAGAATATGTTCAAGCCAAACCACTGATTTTGGGCACTTTCCTAAAGTGAAAAGAGAAGCAAAATTTCCAACTAGCTAATTTCGCTACTTGTTAGTCTATCTAAAGTCTTTTGTTTCTGGAAGCTTTTAATATTCTCTTTGTTTCTGTCAGCAGTTTTTCTGTACCATGCCTGGCTGTGAGTTTTTTTTATTTCTTTATTTTCTGTTTTTTATCCTGTTGGGCTTTGTAGTGCTCCTTGAATCTTGAATCCCTGACAGGGATAGTCACAAGCTATTCTTTCGAAAAGATTGTTTCTGCCCTATTTGCTGACCTCCTGCTGGGACACCAGTCTACACCCCATATATGTTTTACACTTTTCTTCCCTCCAGGATCTTTCATTGTTTTTCTATAACGTCTCCATCTGGTTATTTTTTCAGAACGACTTTCCAGTTTATTAATCATCTCCTCAGCATGTCTAAACTTTTTGTAAACTCATGTATTGAGTTCTTAATTTTGGTTATTACATTTTCTCAGTTCTAGAGTTTCTATTTCAATCATTTTTGGTAGTTTCCAGTTCTTTGCTAAAATTCTTCAGACCCAGTTTCTTAAAAACATAAAATCTGTATCTGATAACTCTAATATTTAGCGCTATTGATCCTTTTCTGCTGTCTTCATTTTTCTGGTCATTTGATCCTGTCAACTGGGGTGCTGGATTCACTGCTAGATGAGAGATGAGGCTGGTAAGGGAAACAAGAGCTGGTCACTGAAGACCTTGCCAATCATATTAAATAACTTGGACTTAATTTTCACAGTAATAGAAAGTGATTGAGGAGATTTAAGCAGGCAAGTTTTTTCCGTTTACACTTTAGAAAGATGACTCTAGCTTTAAAGTGGAAGAATGCATTAGAAAGCAGCAAGATCAGAGATGCAGAGATCAATGGGTAAGGTTTACAGCAATGTAAGAAGAGAGGATGGCCTTAGGGATAAGGCCTGTACTAACAGAGATTTTAGTCGGCTCCCTTCATAGCTCAGTCAGTAAAGACTCTGCCTGCAATGCAGGAGGCCCAGGTTCAACTCCTGGGTCAGGAAGAACCCCTGGAGAAGGAAATGGCAATCCACTCCAGTATTATCTCCTGGAAAATCCCATGGACAGAGGAGCCTGGTGGCACACTACAGTCCATGGGGTCCCAAGAGTTGGACGACTTAGTGACTAAACCACCACCAGCAATAGAGACTTAAAAAGGGTGTATATATCCAAGAGGTTTTTATGGGCTAGAGTCCACAGGATGATTCCCATGTTTCTGTTTTTGAAAACTGAAAGAAGAAAAAATGGTGCCATTTACTAAACTAGATAAAATTGAGGGAAGTTCCAATTTAGGAGAAAGAGTTGACTTCAGATTAGTGCAGTTGAGATGGCAGGCCGACTTCCTAGTTGTGAGATGTTTGTGGTCTGGACACTCAGGAGAAAATTCTGGGCCAAATACACAGCTCTGGGTGTCATGTGCACACAGGTGACAGTGGAATCACACAGAGGAGCAGATGAAAGGGCACTGGGAAGAGCTGGAGGTCAGGGTGGGGTGCCCTGGGCTGAAGCTATCAGAGCACAGAGCTGCCAGGAAGCAGGCGGGCTCTCCGAAGCCTGGCACAGACTGAGATGGAGTCAGAAAAGAAGTCTGCACCGGGGAGGTGCATTGTCACAAGACTAAGGGCAGAGATCACGGTGAGGGGAACATGGTCACCACAATGAAACGCGACTAAGAAGACATACTGAAAACAAGTGAATCACGGGTGACCCTGGTGAGGAGCGTTTCGGTGGAGTGAAGGGAGAAAGCAGGTTGTGGTGGACTGAGGAGTGGACGGGTGAAGGGGTGGACAGTGAGCTCAGGGAGTTTGTGAAGTCAGGCTCTGAGGAGGAGAAAGATGGGTAGATAGGATGCATGTGAGGCTAGGGCATGTTTTCTAAGCTTAGGACAAAAGGATTTGACCATGATCAAATGCCAATAGGAAGATATAACCAAAGTGGGAGAGGTTGAAGGATCCAAGAGGAAAAAAAAAAGCCTGCGTGCATCTTAATTTGCTTCAGTCATGTCTAACTCTTTGCGACTGGAAGGACTGCCAGGCTCTTCTGTCCATGGGATTCTCCAGGCAAGAATACTGGAGTAGGTTGCCATGTCCTCTTTCAGGGAATCTTCAAAAAAAAATAGCCTAATTAATAGCAAATATGGGGGCTTCCCAGGTGGTGCTCGGAGAAGGCGATGGCACTCCACTCCAGTACTCTTGCCTGGAAAATCCCATGGACGGAGGAGCCTGGTAGGCTGCAGTCCACGGGGTCGCGAAGAGTCGGACACGACTGAGCGACTTCCCTTTCACTTTTCACTTTCATGCCTTGGAGAAGGAAATGGCACCTTACTCCCATGTTCTTGCCTGGAGAATCCCAGGGACGGGGGAGCCTGGTGGGCTGCCGTCTATGGGGTCACACTGAGTCAGACACGACTGAAGCGACCTAGCAGCAGCAGCAGGTGGTGCTAATGGTAAGAACAAAAACAACAAACAAACAAACCCCCCTGCAGTGCAGGAGGCCCAGGTTCAGTCCCTGGGTCGGGAAGATCCCCTGGAGGAGGGCATGGCAACCCACTCCAGTATTCTTGCCTGGAGAATCCCATGGACAGAGGAGCCTGGTGGGCTACAGTCCACAGGGTTTCAAAGAGTTGGATAGGACTGCAGAGACTTAGTACGCAGCACGGACGATAGCAAACATCTGAAAACTGGAGGATTCAGGATCTAGAGCTCAAGGGGCAACGTCTGCCTGAGATGCTTAGAAGCTAGGGAGAGACATTCTTTACCGTTTTTTCCTAACAGAAGGGAAAAGTCAGGAGATTGTTTTGGTGGCAAGACAGGGAGACGGTTCTTTACAGATGGTTTCTCTTTTTAGTGCGAATTAGGGGGGCTTGGATATCTGCTGTAGGGAAAAAGCAAAAACTTTCAAGCAATATGGTAGAACAGCCACATAGCATTAATGATCCGGCTGAAGTCAGATACCATGAAGTTGTTCAGTGGCTGCATTCTACAGGGTGATATGAGTTTGCCCAGCAGTTCCCAGTAGTTCCCAGCAGTTGCAGAGGAAGTCGACTGTTAGATGCATCCTGAAAAAGGATCTGGGGCTGGTGGGTCCCTCTGCAGACAACAGGAAAAGACTAATGAGAACGTTGGCAAGTGTGA
>SJYW01004663.1:47874-60372 GCA_006410735.1 Raphicerus campestris | reverse complement strand
AGGCTTGAAGACTTTGCTCTCAGAGAAAGCTGGCTGAGCATGAGATCCACCCAGAATATGTTCAAGCCAAACCACTGATTTTGGGCACTTTCCTAAAGTGAAAAGAGAAGCAAAATTTCCAACTAGCTAATTTCGCTACTTGTTAGTCTATCTAAAGTCTTTTGTTTCTGGAAGCTTTTAATATTCTCTTTGTTTCTGTCAGCAGTTTTTCTGTACCATGCCTGGCTGTGAGTTTTTTTTATTTCTTTATTTTCTGTTTTTTATCCTGTTGGGCTTTGTAGTGCTCCTTGAATCTTGAATCCCTGACAGGGATAGTCACAAGCTATTCTTTCGAAAAGATTGTTTCTGCCCTATTTGCTGACCTCCTGCTGGGACACCAGTCTACACCCCATATATGTTTTACACTTTTCTTCCCTCCAGGATCTTTCATTGTTTTTCTATAACGTCTCCATCTGGTTATTTTTTCAGAACGACTTTCCAGTTTATTAATCATCTCCTCAGCATGTCTAAACTTTTTGTAAACTCATGTATTGAGTTCTTAATTTTGGTTATTACATTTTCTCAGTTCTAGAGTTTCTATTTCAATCATTTTTGGTAGTTTCCAGTTCTTTGCTAAAATTCTTCAGACCCAGTTTCTTAAAAACATAAAATCTGTATCTGATAACTCTAATATTTAGCACTATTGATCCTTTTCTGCTGTCTTCATTTTTCTGGTCATTTGATCCTGTCAACTGGGGTGCTGGATTCACTGCTAGATGAGAGATGAGGCTGGTAAGGGAAACAAGAGCTGGTCACTGAAGACCTTGCCAATCATATTAAATAACTTGGACTTAATTTTCACAGTAATAGAAAGTGATTGAGGAGATTTAAGCAGGCAAGTTTTTTCCGTTTACACTTTAGAAAGATGACTCTAGCTTTAAAGTGGAAGAATGCATTAGAAAGCAGCAAGATCAGAGATGCAGAGACCAATGGGTAAGGTTTACAGCAATGTAAGAAGAGAGGATGGCCTTAGGGATAAGGCCTGTACTAACAGAGATTTTAGTGGGCTCCCTTCATAGCTCAGTCAGTAAAGACTCTGCCTGCAATGCAAGAGGCCCAGGTTCAATTCCTGGGTCAGGAAGATCCCCTGGAGAAGGAAATGGCAATCCACTCCAGTATTATCTCCTGGAAAATCCCATGGACAGAGGAGCCTGGTGGCGTGCTACAGTCCATGGGGTCCCAAGAGTTGGACGACTTAGTGACTAAACCACCACCAGCAATGGAGACTTAAGAAGGGTGTATATATCCAAGAGGTTTCTATGGGCTGGAGTCCACAGGATGATTCCCACGTTTCTGTTTTTGAAAACTGAAAGAAGAAAAAATGGTGCCATTTACTAAACTAGATAAAATTGAGGGAAGTTCCAATTTNCGGTCTCCAGCACTATCTTCCTAACTCGATTTTTTTCCATTTCACTCACCCCCTGACATTCAGAGAAGATGATGCCACCCCACTCCAGTACTCTTGCCTGGAAAATCCCATGGACGGAGGAGCCTGGTAGGCTGCAGTCCATGGGGTCGCGAAGAGTTGGACACGACTGAGCGACTTCCTTTTCACTTTTCAGTTTCACGGATTGGAGAAGGAAATGGCAACCCACTCCAGGGTTCTTGCCTGGAGAATCCCAGGGATGGGGAAGCCTGGAGGGCTGCCGTCTATGGGGTCACAGAGTCGGACACGACTGAAGTGACTTAGCAGCAGCAGCAGCACCCCCTGACATTATATTATACTTGCTGTATAAGATAATGCATACCTCAAATATAGCATCCCCATGGCAGCAAATCTGTCTTTGTTCACTGATGTTAGCTGCAACCCTTCCCTAATAGCTCATTTGGTAACGAATCCACCTGAAATGCAGGAGACCTGGGTTTGATCCCTGGGTTGGGAAGATCCCCTAGAGAAGGGAAAGGCTACCCACTCCAGTGTTCTGGCCTGGAGAATTCCATGGACTGTATAGTCTATGGGGTTGCAAAGAGTCGGACATAACTGAGTGACTTTCACTTTCACTTCCAGAGCACTGCCTGGCATTTAAGGACGTTCATTAGATCTTTTCTGAGTGAACAGAAGAACTAAAGCCCATAAGCTTAATTTGATCATGTATTTCAGCTTTCTCCTCCTATTAAGCAATTGACCAAACCTGAGGCTAAGTGGTCTGAATGAATGGATCCTAAGTTCTTTGGGGACAAAACACCATATTTCTCTTCATCCTTGGGGAAACCCCTAGTGCCTGGCACTCAGTATGCAATTTTCAATATTTATATTAAGTAAATAATATCGTTCATCCAATTTGCAGTTCATTTATTATTGGCATTGATAGTAATGCATGTAATTTGAGAAAATAATTAATTATTGTTAAAAGATACAAACTGTTGGTCATTCTCCCACCACCCAGTAATGGATTACTCTGTCTTCCACTGTGGTCACCTTGATCTAAAACTTCATTCATCCAACGTCTCCTGCCAGTAACCACACACATAATGCTAATATATAATTAAGATGCAATTGTGCTATCTACTTTTTCCCATTATTATTCACCTTTTAAGAGACCCAGGTTCCAGACTATGGTAACACAACATAAAAATCTTGGACTTGTAAAGATCTGGAAGTGGAGAGTGGCGATGGTTCACAACATTGTAAATGCACTTGATGGTAAATTTTATGTTGAGTATGTATTATCACAAGTAAAAAAAAAAAATCAAGGGCTTACACTGTTGGTAAAATCATGTACAATCTTTAGGCTCCTTCTGTGTTCTCGTCCATTTTTAAACATATAGAATACAAGGTCAAGCCAGAGCCAGGGTGTCTTCATTCTTTGATGTATCGAATCACTCATCCTATAAACAGGATAAAAACACATCAGCTGACATACTGAGAATGTGTATTTCCCTGATGTGATGCCCTGTCTCNGTCAAGCCAGAGCCAGGGTGTCTTCATTCTTTGATGTATCGAATCACTCATCCTATAAACAGGATAAAAACACATCAGCTGACATACTGAGAATGTGTATTTCCCTGATGTGATGCCCTGTCTCAGCATGGGTGATCTGGGGAATGGTGATGATTCGTCTCAGAGGCTATTGAGAACTCCAAGCTTTACCATCAACATGAAGCTTTACCCAGGGAAGCTTAAACATTGAATGCGTTCTTGAGAAGAATGAAGAATCTATTTTAAAACATTCTGACCAGAGGGCCATCTGATCTCTGCTTCTTCTTCTCCAGGGAGAGGTCTTGCCCTCCCCAGGCCACGCATGACTCTTGCACCACAAGATCATATGAAATCTGCCTCTTTTTAATGTCCACTGATTCGCTTGCTTACTCCTCTGCAGTGCCAACAAAACAAGTGACTTCCCTCTTACATGGAAAAGTGCTCATTAATCCCCATCTGTCACATAGCTGTCACGAGCACCACCCTCAGCATTTCCAGTGAAAACCAGAAAGACCTACACAGCTGCCTCCTTTGTGACCAGCTTAGATGCCAATTCCACAGAAAGGACCTTTGACGGCCACTCAATCTGTAAAACTTATCCCTATTTCCCCTGTTGCACCAACTTGATCTTTTCTTTCCAAGTCATTATCATAATTTATAAGTTTATAGTCAGCTGCTTCAATGCCTGTCTTCCCTGTTACTGTCTCATGTGCCCATATAAAACTAGTCAGTAGCTTATGCAGTGAATGGCAGGTTAGATGCTCAACAATTAATAAGATTAAGTGAAAGGAGCCATGGATTAAACATAGGATATGTTGAATCAGATCCTGGTGCTGCCTCTTAATAATCATGAGCAATTTTAAAAGTACAGTAGATTATTTCTATTAAGAAATAATACATACTCAAGTGTAGAAAATATAGGAAAGGAGAATGAACCACAACAAATATAAAACACAATAAGAAAAAGAAGCACACACATAACAATAAACACAGCTAACATTTTGATGTAGTATCTTCTCATTTTTTCCATGAAAATGTATATCTTTCTCTTACAACTCAGCACCATAATATAATCTCTCAGTATATTATAAAATAGTCATTTAAAATTACTGTGTAATCTGAATGTGCTATAATTTACACAACTCTTCCTCTACTACTGAAATACATGCTTTAATGATTAGGTTGGTTTTTAGTATAATGTTTCATTTTGAAATGATGAAAAAGGTACAATATAGACAGAAGTGATTAGCAATAATTTTTAAAGCCCTAATCAATAACAGTTTTAGAAATAGTTGAAAGGATTTCATTTACCTATAAACAGCTCGAACATACTCGGAATCATCATTGCTTTGAGCACCAATGTTCTTTCCCATAGCTGTTTCTGTAAAATAGAGTGAGAAGTAACCATTCAATTCATGCACACATCTTGGGTACATTTTCCAGTGTCAGACATTATGTCCTGTTCTGATATATTGCAGAATTCTTCTTTTCCCTTTTCTCTCGAATCTTCTGCTTCTCTTCCTCCCAGCTCCTGCCCTTCCTTCCCTCTGACCTTCTGGTCATGCTGGCTCTGTAACTGCTGGGTTTGAAGTCCTATGAGTGGCCACTGCTTCTCAGGAGGCTAATTTAGTACTAGGACTATCCAGATGAACCCCAGATCCCTTCTAAATGGGGCCCCTCCACATACACCATGAACTGTTATTTTCTATTTGGGCCATATTCTTTACAGCCTAACTTTAAAAACAAATCAGTGAGACTTACCACAGATTATATCTAAGGTACAAAGAGTGACGTCAAAAAAGCAGTTAAACGCTTCTTGGTTAACATGCTTTTCAAACTTAGTAACCAATATATTTGCTTGTTCATTCATGACATCTAAGAAATCCTCCAGAATTGTAAAATGGAAAGTGGGTGTTAACATTTTTCTCCTAGAGCGCCATTTGTTTCCAGTACTAGAAATACAATACATGGTTACAAAGAAAAAAGAAGGAACATCTGAAACAGATAAAATATAAATATAGTCAAGTCACCAAGTTCTCCTGAAATAGCTTATTCTGTAGATTCTCGATTGCTTTGATCAGAATGACAAAGACTCATGTATAGCTACAGAATGTGAATATTTTGGATATTGTTCTATATTACTAATATTTACAAGGACATTTATTAAAAATGGAAACAAAATTTTTCCTAAACAAAATTTCTAAGTTCTAAGGTTCTAAAGATTAGAATTTTTCTCCCTTTTATCAATACCATAGCCCCCACTGCTCCATGATTTACTTTAATCTCTATTACCTCTGAATTATCTAAAGTCCCCACAAGGGTCCTGTCTTTCTGGAGTCCTATTTCTGAATCAACTCCAGGATTGAGGTCTCTATGTTTGATACACTTCTCTGGGGGGATGTGACTGCTTTTTCATTGTATTTTCAAGATTTCCCTCCTCCAAACTATCCTTTGCTTTACTGCATTCATGTATCAGTACCTCCTCATTGTTCTTGGAACACTAGTGATTATCACTATTGAATACAGTGCCTGGACATTACCATATACCCAGGACTCCTATCAATCAAAGGCCCATTGTTAACTAGACTTTTCCTTCCACCTGCTCCCATCATTCTCTCAAGCTCAGTCTTGTTATTGGAAGAATACTTTGGGTCAGTTCCTGAAATAACAAGTTACCCAGAGAAGAAACTGTTTCTATAAGACAGCTTTACAAATTTCCACTGACATACCTTGTAAGAAGTCCTAGTCCAAGCCACGGTTCTAAGAACTTGTACATATAGGATTTTTCAATGTGCTTTGAACTGTTTAAAATTACCTCAAAAAGAGAGAAAAAAAGAGAGATATAGACATCAAAACAATATCAATTACATCTGGCTAGAACACAACTACTTTTTAAAACAAGATTTTATAATTGTTATTTCTCTGTGATTCATTTTTATTCCTGTGCCTCAAAGAAATTCAATTAAGAGTTTTGAACATATAATGGCATTCAGTCTTGAGGACTAAATGGAATAGAAAGAAAACACCCAAGATGATTCCTGGTGTCTGCCACCAACTAGGAACTGAAAAGAGAATTTACTGAGGGAAATGGGGAGAGGCAGGTGAATGTGGAGCATGACCACACCTAATGAGATTCCCACACCATCAAAGAGACAGAGGAATATATCATACTCACTTCCACATTTTCTGCATTATAAAGGGCCACGAGAGGCACGGGCCCGAGCCAGAGCTTCAGCAGCGGCAGGTGCCGGTATTCTTCAGTGTACTCAATGATCTGCTGAAAAAAATCTAAGAGAAATATTTAACCTTAAAGTCAATCAAGACAAGAATTCTGTCTAATAAGGATCTACTGTAGGGCGCAGAAAACTCTACTTAAAACTCTGTAATGACCTACATGAGAAAAGAATCTAAAAAAGGATATATATATATATATATATAAACACACACACACACACACACACACACATGTATATGTATAACTGATTCACTTTGTNCTGCTGTCTTCATTTTTCTGGTCATTTGATCCTGTCAACTGGGGTGCTGGATTCACTGCTAGATGAGAGATGAGGCTGGTAAGGGAAACAAGAGCTGGTCACTGAAGACCTTGCCAATCATATTAAATAACTTGGACTTAATTTTCACAGTAATAGAAAGTGACTGAGGAGATTTAAGCAGGCAAGTTTTTTCCGTTTACACTTTAGAAAGATGACTCTAGCTTTAAGGTGGAAGAATGCATTAGAAAGCAGCAAGATCAGAGATGCAGAGATCAATGGGTAAGGTTTACAGCAATGTAAGAAGAGAGGATGGCCTTAGGGATAAGGCCTGTACTAACAGAGATTTTAGTCAGCTTCCTTCATAGCTCAGTCAGTAAAGACTCTGCCTGCAATGCAGGAGGCCCAGGTTCAACTCCTGGGTCAGGAAGAACCCCTGGAGAAGGAAATGGCAATCCACTCCAGTATTATCTCCTGGAAAATCCCATGGACAGAGGAGCCTGGTGGCACACTACAGTCCATGGGGTCCCAAGAGTTGGACGACTTAGTGACTAAACCACCACCAGCAATAGAGACTTAAAAAGGGTGTATATATCCAAGAGGTTTTTATGGGCTAGAGTCCACAGGATGATTCCCACGTTTCTGTTTTTGAAAACTGAAAGAAGAAAAAATGGTGCCATTTACTAAACTAGATAAAATTGAGGGAAGTTCCAATTTAGGAGAAAGAGTTGACTTCAGATTAGTGCAGTTGAGATGGCAGGCCGACTTCCTAGTTGTGAGATGTTTGTGGTCTGGACACTCAGGAGAAAATTCTGGGCCAAATACACAGCTCTGGGTGTCATCTGCACACAGGTGACAGTGGAATCACACAGAGGAGCAGATGAAAGGGCACTGGGAAGAGCTGGAGGTCAGGGTGGGGTGCCCTGGGCTGAAGCTATCAGAGCACAGAGCTGCCAGAAAGCAGGCGGGCTCTCCGAAGCCTGGCACAGACTGAGATGGAGTCAGAAAAGAAGTCTGCACTGGGGGAGTGCACTGTCACAAGACTAAGGGCAGAGATCACGGTGAGGGGAACACGGTCACCACAATGAAACGCGACTAAGAAGACATACTGAAAACAAGTGAATCACGGGTGACCCTGGTGAGGAGCGTTTCGGTGGAGTGAAGGGAGAAAGCAGGTTGTGGTGGACTGAGGAGTGGACGGGTGAAGGGGTGGACAGTGAGCTCAGGGAGTTTGTGAAGTCAGGCTCTGAGGAGGAGAAAGATGGGTAGATAGGATGCATGTGAGGCTAGGGCATGTTTTCTAAGCTTAGGACAAAAGGATTTGACCATGATCAAATGCCAATAGGAAGATATAACCAAAGTGGGAGAGGTTGAAGGATCCAAGAGGAAAAAAAAAAGCCTGCGTGCATCTTAATTTGCTTCAGTCATGTCTAACTCTTTGCGACTGGAAGGACTGCCAGGCTCTTCTGTCCATGGGATTCTCCAGGCAAGAATACTGGAGTAGGTTGCCATGTCCTCTTTCAGGGAATCTTCAAAAAAAAATAGCCTAATTAATAGCAAATATGGGGGCTTCCCAGGTGGTGCTCGGAGAAGGCGATGGCACTCCACTCCAGTACTCTTGCCTGGAAAATCCCATGGACGGAGGAGCCTGGTAGGCTGCAGTCCACGGGGTCGCGAAGAGTCGGACACGACTGAGTGACTTCCCTTTCACTTTTCACTTTCATGCCTTGGAGAAGGAAATGGCACCTTACTCCCATGTTCTTGCCTGGAGAATCCCAGGGACGGGGGAGCCTGGTGGGCTGCCGTCTATGGGGTCACACTGAGTCAGACACGACTGAAGCGACCTAGCAGCAGCAGCAGGTGGTGCTAATGGTAAGAACAAAAACAACAAACAAACAAACCCCCCTGCAGTGCAGGAGGCCCAGGTTCAGTCCCTGGGTCGGGAAGATCCCCTGGAGGAGGGCATGGCAACCCACTCCAGTATTCTTGCCTGGAGAATCCCATGGACAGAGGAGCCTGGTGGGCTACAGTCCACAGGGTTTCAAAGAGTTGGATAGGACTGCAGAGACTTAGTACGCAGCACGGACGATAGCAAACATCTGAAAACTGGAGGATTCAGGATCTAGAGCTCAAGGGGCAACGTCTGCCTGAGATGCTTAGAAGCTAGGGAGAGACATTCTTTACCGTTTTTTCCTAACAGAAGGGAAAAGTCAGGAGATTGTTTTGGTGGCAAGACAGGGAGACGGTTCTTTACAGATGGTTTCTCTTTTTAGTGCGAATTAGGGGGGCTTGGATATCTGCTGTAGGGAAAAAGCAAAAACTTTCAAGCAATATGGTAGAACAGCCACATAGCATTAATGATCCGGCTGAAGTCAGATACCATGAAGTTGTTCAGTGGCTGCATTCTACAGGGTGATATGAGTTTGCCCAGCAGTTCCCAGCAGTTCCCAGCAGTTGCAGAGGAAGTCGACTGTTAGATGCATCCTGAAAAAGGATCTGGGGCTGGTGGGTCCCTCTGCAGACAACAGGAAAAGACTAATGAGAACGTTGGCAAGTGTGATGGACAGTGGAGAGGAAAGTGAAGATGAAAGGGAATAAGCAGGTAGAAGGAACGTAGGAGTGTGCAATGGAGGCTCCAGGACAATGTGATGAAGCAGAGTCTGGGACTCCAAATTTCCTGTTTTGGGTGACTGGGATTTGATGATTATTAATTTATGTATAAGAAGACCGGTTTTCTTGAGAGTCCTGGTTTATGCCTGTTTTGCTGGAGTAATTGCTAAGTTTCACCCCGTTTCACTTTCAAAAGTGCCGTTGTTTGCATAATAAATTAAATGTCTTGGTATTTATATAGAGATTACATGGAACAGGAATGGAAGAAGGGAGATAATTAGTTTAATTTTTGACATGTTGAGTTCAAGGAATTTATAGGAAATTCAGGTTCAAAGATCAAGTAGATCAAACGTTTGGGCAGATACAACCTATACTCACCCATAATACCTAAATCAGTATAGTACTAATTGACTTATAATTTAGTGATTATCTCAAGTGATATACTAATCTGCAGATAATACATTAAATTCCTAGAAAATATTTGCTTGAGGGCCTTTCCTTGGTATTAAAATATGTGGTATTTGTGAGTGAAATGAAAAATATTAATCATGTGAGAAACAATTTTAACGCTGACCACTTTGTCAATCTGGTGTAACATATTAATGGACTGAGTTCTGTTGGGTCATTCCTCAAAGCGCCACAAGGTGGCGGCACAACTACACGATGATGTAATTAACAAGGGGAAAGATTCCTATCAGATACTCTGCAGTTAGAACATTAAAGAGTTTATAGCCATTGGACATTATAAGTGCATACATGCTAGGCCGCTGCAGTCGTGTCCGACTCTGTGCGACACTACAGACTGTAACCCGCCGGGAGCTCTGTCCATGGGATTCTCCAGGCAAGAATCCTGGAGTGAGTTTCCATGGCCTCCTCCAGGGGGTCTTCTCTATCCAGGGATTAAACCTGGGTGTCTCATGTNGCAGTCGTGTCCGACTCTGCGACACTACAGACTGTAACCCGCCGGGAGCTCTGTCCATGGGATTCTACAGGCAAGAATCCTGGAGTGAGTTTCCCTGGTCTCCTCCAGGGGGTCTTCTCTATCCAGGAATTAAACCTGGGTGTCTCATGTCTCCTGCCTTGGCAGGTGAGCTTTTTACCTCTAGTGCCACTATACTATATAAATTTTTCTAAATGTAAGCCTTTTAATTTAAAATTAATTATTTGTCTTATCATTATTGCCAATTGGAAGATGTGAAAATTAAAAAGTTTGATTATGAAATATATACATTATTTTTAAATATTTTAAACAGATTAAGACACATGATGTCCCTGTTCCCTGGTGGCTCAGTGGTTAAAAAGTCCACCTGTAATGCAGGAGACATGGATTCGATCCCTGAGGTGCAAAGATCCCTGGAGAAGGAAATGGAAGCCCACTCCAGCATTCTTGCCTGGGAAATCCCATGAGCAAGCCTGGTGGGCTACAAAAGTCCACGGAGTCATGAGAGGGTCAGACGCAACCTAGTGACTTAACAACAAAACATGTGATCGCTGATGTGCATTTATGGGCCATTCTTAAGACAGTTTTTCATAGGGCTTCCCTGATGGCTCAGATGGTAAAGAATCCACCTGCAAGGTAGGAGACCTGGGTTTGATCCCTGGGTCTCAGACGATCCCCTGGAGGAGGCCGTGGTAACCCACTCCAGGATTCTTGTCTGGAGAATGCCTATGGACAGAGGAGTCTGGCAGGTTACAGTCCATGGGGTCACAAGGAGTTGGACACGACTGAGCGGCTAAGCACACATGGTATATCATACACTAGCTATAAACATCTTATAAGTTTGCATTTTGATTGGTATATTGTAGTTAGATAATTTTATTTACAGTATCTTTTTAATACATTTATCTCACTAGTGAACATACACTTAGTAACTTCATTCGTTGGCCTTTGGGAGGAAAGCATTCAGAAATCTCATGAAGAAACTCTTGTTTGCCATGTTGTAGCTACAGCAACTCTGATGGGGGTAGGTACGGTTATCTGATTTAGCCAATGGGCAGTATAGGATACCCAGATAAATTTGAACTTCAGCTAAACAGCAAGTAATCTCTTCAATATAAGTATGGTACCATACAATATTTGGGACATACGTATACTAAAAATTAGTCAGTTCTTCAATATATTTTACTTGGCAACCCAACTAGGGAGCAATAGGAGGGAGAAGAATTGGGGGCTGGGGGGAAAGCAAGCTGCGGAGAAATCCAGGATTCTAGGCTCCAAGTCTGACCTACTATTTAGAGGTCTTCAGGATCAAGGAAAAGAATCATAAATGGACTTGAACTAGGCTGCATTCTGTGGTGAACTCATTTATATGTTAAGCTAAACAACATGGGCTAGGGTTAATCAAGTACTCTGGTGAATTACCATCTACACCACACATTGATTACTCATTTTCAAAAAACAAAATACGATAACATATATTTAAAGCTAGCTCAGTTTTGGACAAAATTGAATAAAGAACTGCAATTCAGACATTTTGGGGTCTTACCCACATTCAGGGTTATCATTATGAAAATCTGTCATTAGAGCATGAAGGCTCAGAAAGGCCATTTTCATTTCATTTAATCAACAAACATGCCTGGCACCTTCTGTGTGCAGAGGACTGACTTAGACTGTGAGTATAAGGATTAATAAGACACTGATGTAATTCATCTCAGTAGCCATTTATCATTGATAAAATAAAAGTACCATTTCCACCCCCTACCCCGGGTTTTGGTTCTTGATCAATTGTTTCTCCCTTTGTTCCTCCCTAGAATGATCTCCTTTCTCTTCTGTGTGATTTTCAACTACCATTTTAATACTCAAGACTTCCAAATATCTATTCCAGCCATGACTTCTCCGCTGTGCCTAAGTATGTACATTTAACTGATATGAGCTCCTGGCTGTCCCATGAGTACTTCCTAAATTAGACTCACGGTTTACTCCCAGAAAATTTTATTCTTCGTTTATTCCCAGTCTTAGTCAATTGCAGTTCTCTTCCTGTTCTCCTCTGCCCTTCAGACATTCACACNTAAAAGGCTAAGAGGACTCAAGGAAAGAGAACAGGAAGGTTCAAAAGGAGGGGTCATGATGCCCCTTGCAACGGGGGAAGGGAGTTTGTGTCCAGGCAAAGCACTGAGGGGAGGGAGGAAGGACAGGTTGATTAGGCCAGGGGTTAACTGGACCCAAGATTCTGTGTGTTTCTAGAAACAGGCCTTGAGGGAATCTCTCTGGCCTCACATATGGAATGGGGATAACAGAGATTGAAGACCGTGGAGGCCTAAATCAGCTTAATTACACACTGTGGTGTAAGGATGGGAAGGCCCCCAGATGCTTGAAATTCTTTCCACAGAAAACAAAACATTTACTTTACAGAGATAAAAGGCTTGAAATGTAAATGCATGAGTGAAACTCATTCACACTTGAGTGTAATCAGTCAGTCAAGAAATCAATAAACAGAG
>SJYW01004663.1:0-32546 GCA_006410735.1 Raphicerus campestris | reverse complement strand
CAAAACCAAAAAACCCCATCCATTATGCAATATAGTCACTCCACAGTGAGTTAGAATTTTGTCTTTTTTCAGTTTCAGGTAAAACCCTACCATCTGAGCTAGCTTTCAGAGTTATCTCATCAATCCTTCTCCATCCCTAGCTCCTACCATCTCTGATAAGCTAGTTATTAGTGTGGTCACTAAGATGGCTGCTCTGGTTTCTGTACATCCCCTGCTGGACCAGACTCTTCTTTACTTAAATCCTACTCACTTGAGAGATCCTCCTACAAATTTGCCTCTAGCTCCAGCAAGTTCTAATCTTTGGATCAGAATATCTCCACCAGGAGAGCTTATTAAAGGGGTAGTGAGGGCTGTGTGCCTCTGCTGGTTTCCCTGGTAACTAATGAGTCAACCTGATTTCAATTCCGCTTATAAAACTAGTGACCTTTCCTTCCCCTGCCTCCCCTGCTCTTGGAGTGAAGACCATCGCCATGTGCTGCCAGCCGCCTGCCACCCATGGTGTTGCTCCAGGACCTTCCTTCTAACAAGTAAGATTCTCTCTCTCCAGCCATTAAACTGCTGATATCTCTGGTGCTGACTCTTGTTTGGGTCAAGGCTTGGCATGGATAAGACTTATAGGCCTGTGGGGTGCAACCCCAAACCAGCTCTTGTTAAAAGATCCCCGGTACAGTGTTTTTAATTTCAAGTACTTAAATCTGTTAAGTTGTTGTTTAGTTGCTAGGACACCTCAGACTCCATGGACTGTAGCCCACCAGGTTCCTCTGTCCATGGGATTCTCCAGGTAAGAATACTGGAGTGGGTTGCCATTTCTTCCTCTGGGGGATCTTCCCAACCCAGGGATTGAACCTGCGTCTCCTGCATTGCCGGCAGATTCTTTACCACTAAGCCACCAGGAAGCTTGAAAAATATTAGAAGATCCAAGTGTTTNACCCCCCGCCCCCAGGATCCTGCTCAATTTCAGAATCTTGTCTTTCATGGCATAATGAGGTGTTTTATTTACGTTTGGAAGATAAGGAGACCAGCTTTCTTAAATTATAAGGAAAAAGCCAAATATCTTCTTCAACATTAATTTTTAAAATGGCTTATGTGCTTAAAATTCATGTGAAGTTTTACCTTAAATTGCTTGGCTAAGTGCTCAAGATACAGTCTAGAAATTCAAGTGGAAAATCAAAGTTCTGGAAAAGTAAATACCAATTTAGAGCTAATGGATATTGAAAAGACCTTGTTTAGCATAAAGCAAAAGTATTTTTATAAGAATGAAAAATAGGTCAGATAGTGTTAGTAACATCTAACTTTGCATTCTTTTACTAATTGTAAGACAATTTGGGTAACTGGATTGCACTAGATAAAATCGAATATTCAACCATTTTTGACCTACCAAAAAAGGCAATTCATCTGGTTTAACCTAGTGCAAACTTAAATATGTGCATAGTATAAACATAGCTGGAACATTTTCAACATTAAAAAAATGTCGATATAAAATATCATGAATCTTTAATATGTGATAAATTTGCAAGCAGAGTGGTATTCCTCCTGGCATATTATACTTCTAATGAAATATACATTTATATTCAAATGGAGATTATCTAAATTTATCTCCTTTTCTAACTCTGAAAGAGGCTGCTCTGTTATCTACTGAATTTCAGAGAACTTCTTCTCCACGAATTTGTGTCTCCTGGAATTTTTGCTTCAGGCTAATATACCTGGTTGAACATCTGCTAGGGGAAAGGGTGCACTCTGGATGGGGGTGGGGAGGAAAGCTGTTTGACCTTTCCTGTCTGAGGGCTCAAAACTTCATTAAAGCATCTCTTGGGATTGTGGGATAACCATGAGAAAGATATCATTTGTAATTAAGTCCTTCCCACTGGCTATATTCCTGTTGAACTCCATGATTAAGATACAAATTCAATATTTTAAATGGTCACAAAGCATTTGATAAAAGGTTATTTGGCTTTTAATTCAATGGGTGGGATGACTTTCCAAGGGCCTACATTTTTGCACTCTCACTCTCAAAAAGTATCCTGCGGAGAGACTCTTCAAAAGGGCAGATGAAATAATTAGGCAATAAATTGTTCAAATGTTAAGAGCAGAGCTGTTCCAGAAGCTAGTGAGGCTACATGAATATCATACCAAGTGATAAATATCCTCAGCTTCGGAGAAGTTAAGTGCCTACGTGTTCTTCTGTTTGCCTGGTGGGTTGGCTTCACCAGGTTTTGTGAAGGTTTTGGCTTCACAGCATATTTCTTATAATCTATTTTTCCTTCAGTGTGTTTCTCTTGTCCTGAACACAGAAACTCCTTCATTAGTTTTTTAATACATTGATGTCTATTTCATTATTAAGTTCTATTCATTTTGCAATAGGGCCCAGATCTAGTCTCATGTCCTTTCTTCTGTATTGATTGTTAAGAAACTTCCCTCACCCACCCTCACAATCCCATATTACTCTTTAGCACATCACTGGCCTATTTTATACTGTCTTGCATTTACTTATATTTTCATGTATTTAGTTTCTTTTTTTTAAATCAGGTGTACTATAAATTCTCTGAGGGATGATATTATATCCTTGCACTTGCAGTTGCTAGCGTACAGCCTTGCTGGTAGAAGCTGATCAAAAAATATTTATTGCTGTTGTTGAAGATGACAATGTCATCTTTTACACTCAAGAGGGAAAAGAACAAATGAGGAACGCTAGTTATTGAACAAGCTAGTTCAGAGTATTTTGCATCTAATTGCCAGTGGCATAAATAGTAAATCACCAGAGGTTGATTAATAATTTGTATCATTGTTATTGATCTCATAGAATTAAAGGAAACATAATACATATTTTTCTTCCATGTTCAGTTGATGAGTAATTGTATAAAAGATAACAAAGGTAAAATATTTCACCCTTTTAAGAAACTAGGTTGCTGTTAGTGGCAAAATAAGGTTATTGTCTTAGAATTACAGTGTCAATCACTTGAATATTGTTTTGCTCATTTTTATAGTTATTTTAAATTTAGACTAATTATAACTATCAATAAATCTAGTCTTCATTGTATTTTCTTGATCCTTATAACCTTTAGAGAAAAGGATGTTAAAGTCTAATTGGGCTGGACTGGTTTATAAACAGTTCTTCTTAGGGTAAAATGGGTGAATTAGTTAATGCATCAAGGTTGGCATAGGACAAGACTACTCAGGAGAGACTAAAGTGTAGGGCGTTGATTATTGGGAAGTGAAGGAAAATAGTCCAGCTTTGTTAGAAAAATGGAGAAAGACAGTGATATTTTGTATCAGAAGCCTATGGAGAAGAATTTCAAAAGCAAATAATTGGTGAAGTGACAAGCTTAGAGACAGTACTAAGACTAGAAGAGAATATTAACCTAAATACTTAAAGCAGCAGGCCTGCTAGTAAATTTTGCCTTAAGTGTTTTGTAATAAACATTTGGATGTTTTTAAAATTGTCTGTACTGGTCAATGCTAAACTAGATAGATAAAATATATTTCTTTCGTAGTATCACCAGAAAAGCAGAATTCTTTATTTACATCCAACTTTTAGGCAGGTACTAGGCAAGGCAGTATTTAAACTAATGTATCTAGCACTATCTATATATACATGCATCTATCGTATGTATATCCTTTTTTTTCATTAAGGTCATTGGAAAGCTCACTTGTAGTTTATTTTAAGCAGTGAGGAAGTAAAAGGATTTTGGAGGGAGCCTTTGAACCACACATGTGGAAATAGTCTTACATGTATTTATCTTAAACTTCCTTTCACAGACTAGCTCAGCCAATTGATTCTACTGTAAATAGGAAATCTGCCCTTCTTCCTCAACCACAATCTAATTGTTCCAACATATGGCTAAATTAAGGCATGAAAGGTTAAATTGGAAGGGAGATGTTTATGAGTAAACAAGGAAAAGAAAAAGAGGAAATATTTCTCCATTTTGTGTCTAATTGACACTTCCACTAGACTTGTTGCTGAAAGCACCACAATTCCTCAGTAATTCTGCCCTGATGTCAACTCAAGAATATTCTCTTGCTGGTCAAAAGCCTGCTGGGATTGAATCTCTTTTGAGCTTAAAGGCCAGTAATTTTGGAATATGAAAAATTCTGAAAATTTGCCAAGTTGAGACTGCAATTTCAGCTTGTACATGGAAAAAAATGTCAATAGCTTTAGTATCTGGTGATCTCCAGGAATTTTTTCTCTAGTAATGTTCTGTTTTCCAAACTCTCCTGCCCCTTCCCCAAACACTTAAATAGAAAGTATTTAGAGTGAATAATGAACTGAAATGACTTAATTCAATCCTTTGCTTTCTGAATAAGTAAACCAAGTCTTCAGAGAGTCACGGATTGTCCCCATAGTTACGCTCTTATCCTGAGATAGATCTGTGAATTGTCACAGCCACCATTTCTGCAAATTGGAGTAGTTCCTAGGATGCGGTTTTGATTAATGTACTTCTCCTAGAGCATAGCTAAGAATTAATTATTTTTTCCTCTCCATTTATTACCTTATATCTCTTATGGAACTTTGCACAGTTCAACTCATTAGTTAGGTATATATCTATCATTATACTGTGAGGACATTGCTTGTTCATGTCTAATTCATTCTTAAATTTCCCAGTGTTGCCTCCCCACCCTACCTCAAGCTCAGAGCCTTGTACATGTAGGCATAGAGAAAAGCTTGCTGAATTGAACTGCATCAAAACCATAGAGAACATGTATTAGCAGGGAGAAATCCGAAAGTGATTTATAGTCCAACTTTTCAGGTTTATCTTTAAAAAAAGAAATAGCCATACATTTTGATTTAAAACCCGACTTGACTCNATACTATAAATTCTCTGAGGGATGATATTATATCCTTGCACTTGCAGTTGCTAGCGTACAGCCTTGCTGGTAGAAGCTGATCAAAAAATATTTATTGCTGTTGTTGAAGATGACAATGTCATCTTTTATACTCAAGAGGGAAAAGAACAACAAATGAGGAACGCTAGTTATTGAACAAGCTAGTTCAGAGTATTTTGCATCTAATTGCCAGTGGCATAAATAGTAAATCACCAGAGGTTGATTAATAATTTGTATCATTGTTATTGATCTCATAGAATTAAAGGAAACATAATACATATTTTTCTTCCATGTTCAGTTGATGAGTAATTGTATAAAAGATAACAAAGGTAAAATATTTCACCCTTTTAAGAAACTAGGTTGCTGTTAGTGGCAAAATAAGGTTATTGTCTTAGAATTACAGTGTCAATCACTTGAATATTGTTTTGCTCATTTTTATAGTTATTTTAAATTTAGACTAATTATAACTATCAATAAATCTAGTCTTCATTGTATTTTCTTGATCCTTATAACCTTTAGAGAAAAGGATGTTAAAGTCTAATTGGGCTGGACTGGTTTATAAACAGTTCTTCTTAGGGTAAAATGGGTGAATTAGTTAATGCATCAAGGTTGGCATAGGACAAGACTACTCAGGAGAGACTAAAGTGTAGGGCGTTGATTATTGGGAAGTGAAGGAAAATAGTCCAGCTTTGTTAGAAAAATGGAGAAAGACAGTGATATTTTGTATCAGAAACCTATGGAGAAGAATTTCAAAAGCAAATAATTGGTGAAGTGACAAGCTTAGAGACAGTACTAAGACTAGAAGAGAATATTAACCTAAATACTTAAAGCAGCAGGCCTGCTAGTAAATTTTGCCTTAAGTGTTTTGTAATAAACATTTGGATGTTTTTAAAATTGTCTGTACTGGTCAATGCTAAACTAGATAGATAAAATATATTTCTTTCGTAGTATCACCAGAAAAGCAGAATTCTTTATTTACATCCAACTTTTAGGCAGGTACTAGGCAAGGCAGTATTTAAACTAATGTATCTAGCACTATCTATATATACATGCATCTATCGTATGTATATCCTTTTTTTTCATTAAGGTCATTGGAAAGCTCACTTGTAGTTTATTTTAAGCAGTGAGGAAGTAAAAGGATTTTGGAGGGAGCCTTTGAACCACACATGTGGAAATAGTCTTACATGTATTTATCTTAAACTTCCTTTCACAGACTAGCTCAGCCAATTGATTCTACTGTAAATAGGAAATCTGCCCTTCTTCCTCAACCACAATCTAATTGTTCCAACATATGGCTAAATTAAGGCATGAAAGGTTAAATTGGAAGGGAGATGTTTATGAGTAAACAAGGAAAAGAAAAAGAGGAAATATTTCTCCATTTTGTGTCTAATTGACACTTCCACTAGACTTGTTGCTGAAAGCACCACAATTCCTCAGTAATTCTGCCCTGATGTCAACTCAAGAATATCCTCTTGCTGGTCAAAAGCCTGCTGGGATTGAATCTCTTTTGAGCTTAAAGGCCAGTAATTTTGGAATATGAAAAATTCTGAAAATTTGCCAAGTTGAGACTGCAATTTCAGCTTGTACATGGAAAAAAATGTCAATAGCTTTAGTATCTGGTGATCTCCAGGAATTTTTTCTCTAGTAATGTTCTGTTTTCCAAACTCTCCTGCCCCTTCCCCAAACACTTAAATAGAAAGTATTTAGAGTGAATAATGAACTGAAATGACTTAATTCAATCCTTTGCTTTCTGAATAAGTAAACCAAGTCTTCAGAGAGTCACGGATTGTCCCCATAGTTACGCTCTTATCCTGAGATAGATCTGTGAATTGTCACAGCCACCATTTCTGCAAATTGGAGTAGTTCCTAGGATGCGGTTTTGATTAATGTACTTCTCCTAGAGCATAGCTAAGAATTAATTATTTTTTCCTCTCCATTTATTACCTTATATCTCTTATGGAACTTTGCACAGTTCAACTCATTAGTTAGGTATATATCTATCATTATACTGTGAGGACATTGCTTGTTCATGTCTAATTCATTCTTAAATTTCCCAGTGTTGCCTCCCCACCCTACCTCAAGCTCAGAGCCTTGTACATGTAGGCATAGAGAAAAGCTTGCTGAATTGAACTGCATCAAAACCATAGAGAACATGTATTAGCAGGGAGAAATCCGAAAGTGATTTATAGTCCAACTTTTCAGGTTTATCTTTAAAAAAAAAAATAGCCATACATTTTGATTTAAAACCCGACTTGACTCATTTGTATGCCCTTTATTTCTTAGTTTCTGTCTTCAGCGTCTTAGTTCCTCGCCACACAAATGCTTGATCTTTTCTGCTAGTTGGAAATTGCCATGTCAGGAGTCTGACTCTGGAGGAAGTCTGAAATGTCTCTCACACCTGTAACCTCTTTCATTTTAAGTGTGCCTATCCTATTTGATCTTGACTCTTGTAGCATCCTGGTGGCCTCTCTGACTCAGCTCTCCTTTGCGGGCGTCCATTTCTACATGCCTATAATACTACTTTCTTCTGTCGTAGCTGTGAACACAGCACTTCTTTTGTCAAAAACTTTTTGATGAGGCTTGCTGGATAGCTGAGCTCTAAAAAGCCCAAGATGTGTATTTAGTTTTGTGACCTGTACGTTAAAATCTACACTGCTTTACTCTGCTTGGCCTGAGAGTGGCATTCTTAACTCTGAATTAATTGCTTTGTTTGGAGGCTATAGACACTGCCTGGGGTCAAGCTGAGTAAATATAGCTGTTCATCAGATGCTGGCAACTCCCAAAATATATTTTTATTACTAAATTACTACGCATGAATGTTTCTTAAATAGACCTCTGCTGAATGGAATTTTGGACTCCAATTTCATAGACAGTCACTATGCTTCATTTCTGTAACTCTAGGCACATAAAATAATAGACAAATATTTGTAGAGCAAAAAATTTACTTGATAATTTTGTATTATGATTTAATCACTTTGTGGATTTTCTTGTGGATAAAAGGCTTTGTGTTATTTGAGTACTACTTATTATGTGAGTACTACTATTAGAATTATGTGCAGAGTTTAGAAGCCCTCTCCCTCAACTGGAATATTTGTAAAAAATGAACAAGCTAAAAACTGTGTAGTGCCCTCTCGAGACTATTTCATTTAAAAAGATAATTTTTTAGAGCAGTTTTAGGTTGAAAGCAAAATTGAGAGGGAAGGTATAGAGATTTTCCGGACGCCCCTCTCACATCTGCATGCCCCCCCACCTACTGTCCATACCTCCTTCTCAGAGTGGGATATTTATTACGTGGTGAACCTACATTGACACATTCTTATCATCCGAAGTCCACAGCTTATATTAGGGATCACCCTTGGTGTTGTATACTCTATGGATTTGGACAAATATATAATGACATGTATCTGCCATTTTAGTATCATAGAATATTTTTACTGCCCTAAAAATTCCACTTATTCATACCTCCTTCCATCTAACCCCTGACAACCGCTGAGTTTCCACTTTTAATGCCTCTAGATAATTTAAGAAGCTAACAGTGAACATAGGATTCTGTAGGATCCTATATGGAATGAAAATTTATAGTCCTACAAGCCACTTAAAAAAGACAAATTAGGGAGCTTTTAAATGCATGTTACTTATGTCAAAGTATGTCCTAATACTGTCTAATTCTTTATGGAAGGGGAGGAATAAAAGTTTTGAAGTAAAATAATTCAGTGCATCAGGAATATATTCCTGGCTCTTTAATGAGAGTGAAGCTTCATTTCTGCCTAGTAGATTGGCAGGCAGGCTGCCTCACTACTAACTCTTTCGATCTTTATGAATGGTAATATTTTCTATTTGTAATTTTGCTATTAAAATCATGAATTATGTTTTAATCAACTGTACAACTTAGAGGGAAGTTAAGGTTCATAGCATTGTTTTCATTTCAATGTAAAATGTGTGTCATTTGTGACTACCCTTTTAAAGGTGAACTCTGAAAATGACTTCTTTCTACCACCATTTTACTGAGTAATTAAGCCTGAAGCATCTTTTGTCTCGCTGATTCTTCAAAGTTCTGGCTGTCAAAAGTTATCATTTTCATTAGAGTTTAGAAGAACAAAAGCACTCAAATAATAAAATACTTAATTTTAATGCCTGAAATCCTTCTGGATGCTGATATCTCAAAGAATAAGAAAGTTATCCTTAAGGCTCTAACATCCCTTCTTGACCTCTAGGAACAGTAATTTGAGGCAATCCATATTTGTTTTGATGGCATAACTAGTTTAGTTTAGGTTTTGTTGTTTTTATTCCAAAGTGGAATAGATTTTACTCCAAACCATGGAATAAGAAAACATAGTTAATTGATCAACGAAACAACTATAGAACTTCCCTAGTGTCCAGTGGTTAAGACTTCTTCCACTGCAGGGGGCAAAGCTTTGATCCCTGGTCTGGGAGCTAGATCCCACATGCCACGGCCGAAGAAATTAATAAGTAAATAGCAATAATTGTTCTTAATGCTTTAAACCTTCTAGTCTGCATTATATCAAAATATTCATCATCAATTGTTCAGGCTATTTTCATTTTTTTTCAGTCATCATGTAGACAATGGACGTAGTCTTAATATAGTAAAAGCTTATGTATATATATGCTTTTAGTCTGTGGTGGGAACTGGAAAAGGGTTCATTACACTAACTCTATAGGTTTGAGGTCACATGCTTAACTTGGACTTGTGCTTTATATATTGGCAAAATGATTGTCTATAAAGGTCTTTACATCTTCCTGTCCAATATAACACATATTCTGTCAGGGAAAGTTGTATGACTCTTTGGTTGGAAAAATTCTAATTGGGTAGTTAATTTTGGTAATCCTAATTGCCTTGCCAGATAATTTTTTTACTTTTTTCTCAAAGATATCTTATGATTCTCTTCCTGAAAAGTGTTTGCCAGCACACGGATAAAGCAGGCTGTAAGCACTTCTGGTTTTTATCGGTACCTAAGGAATAGACCTTAGGAAAAGTCACCCATTTGATCTGCCAAAATACTGAAAGACTTCTACTTAAGCTGTCTTGAAATTACAATCTTTATAAAATGTTATTTTAAACTGGATGAAGCAGTTATTATAATAGATAAAATTTCTGCCTACCAAGGTCTAACCATTTATAGAAATTGAGTATGGTTATATATGAACAAGAAATAGAAAAGGGTCAGAAATTAGTTCTCTTTTCCTCCCATTATTTTCTTAAAGTATTTTTTTCATAGGAGAAATGATAAACTGTGAAGAATGCAATATATTTGGAAGTAATTGACATCTAAATTTTTCCTCTTAAAAAATTCCAGCTTTAGCTTCTCTGTCATATACACTTTACCTCATATTTTTATGACTTGTTTGGTATATATCTGTCTTGGTAGTGTTTAAACTACCTGAGGGCAGAAACTAAATCCATTTTATTCTTGCTTTATCTTTAATGACTTACATGTGGTAAGTTATTGACAAATATTTAACAAGTATTTTAAAAATAAAGTTTATTTTAAAAGTAATAAAAATAGAAAAGGGCAAAACCTCTTTAACTAAAATTAGGTTTCATGTCTAGGGTGTCTTTAATTGAAGCTTTGAAGTACATTGACACTCAAGAGAAAAATGTTTCCCTACCCTAATTTATATATTCTCACAAATCTTCCNTTTATTACTTTTAAAATAAAAAAGGGCAAAACCTCTTTAACTAAAATTAGGTTTCATGTCTAGGGTGTCTTTAATTGAAGCTTTGAAGTACATTGACACTCAAGAGAAAAATGTTTCCCTACCCTAATTTATATATTCTCACAAATCTTCCAGATCTATTAATAAGAAATAGTATTAAATTCCTTTGGGCTGGGATGGTCCTACTTATAAACAGAGTGGGAGGCAATGTCCGTGGTATAATTTGAGGGACAGCAAGAGGTAGGTATGTTCAAAAATAGCTCCCACCTGGTAGCCACAGTATTTGGAACTCTCTCGTTGGAGTTGTTTNATTCCTTTGGGCTGGGATGGTCCTACTTATAAACAGAGTGAGAGGCAATGTCAGTGGTATAATTTGAGGGACAGCAAGAGGTAGGTATGTTCAAAAATAGCTCCCACCTGGTAGCCACAGTATTTGGAACTCTCTCATTGGAGTTGTTTTGTAGCTGTTAAAGGGTCTCTGGGAGGACCATTTCAAATTTATTTATTCTGGTTGTGAAAACAAGATGATATGCTACCTCTTTTCTGGAGCAGGACTTGTAATTAGGAATTATTATATGAAAGGTAACAAGTTTTTGATCAGTAAAATGAACATAGAGTGTGCTATCATTTTGTTGAATAGGCAGAAATTTTTCCAGCTGAAAATATGGGAGAAAAAAAATCTCTGAAAATATTGTTAAGCTTCAGGTGAAGATAGAAGCTTCTCCTCTAAGGAAGATAAGCAGAGATTAAACAATATCAGGTACAAGATTATTTGTGCAAAATTTAGGGAAAGAAAGAAAAATGACACGTTCCTGGAGCATGGAAGAACCTGTGGAATATGAGTTCATCCAATGTGTTGTTTATGTATTTGGATTATGGATTGAATAGGATGGTAGGGCCAGAGTTTGAGGGGCAGTAATTATTAGCACACATATAGGGATGAGGGAAAGAATTCAAAGGCAGGTAGACCTTGTCAGAAAAGATGCCTTGGTTTATGGAATCACCATTTGCACATTCACTTAAGCCAGGAAATAAAGGTGGGAGATTTTATTTGTCTTACTGAAGGTTGACTATGATATTGGGGTTTATAGTAGGGTAAAAATAGTTACCATATGATTCTGCAATTCCATTCCTGGGTATATATCCAGAGAAAACGAATTCAAAAAGATATGTACAACCAACATTCATTGCAGCATTATTTGCAATAGTCAAGACGTGGAAGCACCCTAAATGTCCATTGACAGATGGATGGATAAGGAAGCTGTGGTATATACATACAGTGAAATATTCATCGTTGCTTAGTCTCCTAGTCATGTCCAACTCTTTGTAACCCCATGGGCTGTAGCATGCCAGTCTCCTCTGTCTACGGGATTTCCAGATAAGAATACTGGAGTGGGTTGACATTTCCTTCTCCAGAGGATCTTCCCAACTCANGATGATGCTGTGTTCTGTGGTGGGTGAAAGGCAAATTCAGGGAGAGGGAAGGAAAGTAATTCATGACTTATTCTCATAGTAAATAGGCTCCTGAATCATTAAGAATATGAGTCACTTCCTACTTGTTTTCCTAACCCAGTGTTTCCTCCACTGAAAGAATCAATGCTGTACAAGTAGAGGAGACGCCACAGGATGAAGCCGCCGCTGCCTTCCTGTTGTGACTATTTATAGTCAAATCTGGGCTTTCTTCCTCCCCAGCAGCATCCTTGGGCAGGTTACCTAACCTTTGTAAATTGAAATTTTATATGCTATAAAATGAAGGTCTTCACGGCGGCTGACTGCAGGTGTGGTCAGGTGTGGGGGTTAAATGAGCGCGAAGAGATCATAACGTAAGCCGTGTTCACAAACTGCTCAGTAAATGTCATCTGTTATTCCTCCCAGGACAGACCCCCCAAGCCCGCTCAGGCTGGAATGATCTCCAAGTTAAAGATGACCCAGAATTTCTTGACATATTTGGAGATTTCAGTTTGGACATTTTTCTAACCAAATGGTGGGAAATTATACAAAAACCCCCTAGGGCTCCAAATCACCCCAGGAAATAACTGCCTCTGTCACAAACATGGGGAAAAGGAAACCTTTGATCTGTAACAGAAGTGATATTTCATTGAGCCAGTTTTCTCCCTAGATGTGAATCACAGCTGGTTGATGTTTCACAGGAAGTTAATCCTAACTCATAAGTAACTTAATAGAGAAATACTACGAACTGCAATCACAGAGAATTTAAAGTACTACACGCTGGATAATTTACTTGAGAAATGATTCATGCCAGGTAGACTAATGAGTCAACCTTTTGAACTTCCCTCTTGCACATTATAGCAGACCTACTTTTTTGGGGGGGAGTGTGCTAAACTGTATCAGTGTTTTGAAATGTTACTGGAGAAGCTTCTGACAACGTCTACTTTCCCTCGCTTTTGATGCCTGACCAACTGTAAGTCTGGCTGCTGCCTCATCCGCTTTACCGCTCTCCTAGCAGCATCCAGTGTCAGCTTTAAAACCAATGGATACTACTCGGTCCTCATAAGCTACTCATACTATTGCCCACATTACATGCTTTTCATATCATTTATTCTTTTCACTTTGGTTTTCTCTCCTTGTTACCACAAATCTCTAACCACTGCTGTGTTTAGCTGGAGTTTTCTCTTCTGTCATCCCTGTAGTGTTTTCAAGGTTAAACCCTTGGTCTGTTACTCTTTTCTGTTTTACTTATTCTTCTTGGATAATTTCATTNCCACAAATCTCTAACCACTGCTGTGTTTAGCTGGAGTTTTCTCTTCTGTCATCCCTGTAGTGTTTTCAAGGTTAAACCCTTGGTCTGTTACTCTTTTCTGTTTTACTTATTCTTCTTGGATAATTTCATTTGTCTACGATCAATGTGTCAATCATGCCTAAACCTGAATCTCCAGAGTTTAGATTCTAATTTTCAGACATATGTCTGACTACACATCCAGAGTGAACATCTGCCTGTGAACCAGCCCATCAGAAATAACTCTCCTCTTTATTTCTTGTCTTGGCTTATGGACTCGCACCTCCCCATTCAACTGCAGCAGAAAGCCTAGGAATCCTTGGCTACTCTCACATCTTCATCCATATCAAAGGCCAGACAGATTTACTTCTAGCATTTTTTTCTTTTGATCTAAATGCCTGAGTCGNTTTGTCTACGATCAATGTGTCAATCATGCCTAAACCTGAATCTCCAGAGTTTAGATTCTAATTTTCAGACATATGTCTGACCACACATCCAGAGTGAACATCTGCATGTGAACCAGCCCATCAGAAATAACTCTCCTCTTTATTTCTTGTCTTGGCTTATGGACTCGCATCTCCCCATTCACTGCAGCAGAAAGCCTAGGAATCCTTCGCTACTCTCACATCTTCATCCATATGAAAGGCCAGACAGATTTACTTCCTAGCATTTTTTTCTTTTGATCTAAATGCCCGAGTCTTTACTGGCACAGGCCTATGTCTTTATTATTTCAATAATCTTCTAAGTGTTTTCCATTCTTACCTTTTAAATAATAACAAACCCTGAAATATCAGTTACTACATTCCAATCTCTGTTCTAAGTGCTTTATTTATATTAACTCATTTAATTCCCAAGATAAGCCCCCAAAGCAGGTATTCTTATTGACTTTTTACAGATAAGATCACTGAGGTGCAGAGAGGTTAAATAACTTGATCACAGAGCTGGTGGAGGCAAGCCGTTAACCCAGGCAGTCAGGCTCCAGAGTCTATCCTTCTCTCTGCTATCAGAATAATCTATGCACATGGAAGTTTATGTTGTTTGCCTGCCACCCATAGCCCAGAGAACAAAGCTTAATCTCTTCAATGGGGCATAAAGGCTCCGTTTACCTGTTTTTATGGCTTTACTTGTCACTTCCCTCTTCACACTATGTTCTAATCACACTCACCTCATGCTATACTCTGGGCATCAGTCTCAGCAGCAACAATGGATTCTCTGTCTTTGCATAGCCACCATGCAGATTGGCATTCATTTCCTCTGCTCTCAAGCTGACATATTTCTTAAACACACAGTTACGGATGCTGTAACAGTTCAACCAATTTGTAAAAATGGTATTGTGCCAGACAGAATTCCAAGATGCCTCCTGTTTCCCCCAGTTCCTGACCCTTGAGGTACATGTACCTTAGTTATTCAAATAAACACTAATCTAGGTATTACTATGAAGGGGTTTTTATTGCAGATGTAACAAAAGTACCAAATCAGTTTGACTTTGTAATAAGGAGATTGCCTTAGTGGGCTTAACTTAATCACATGAGCCCTTCAAAAGCAGATTGTTTTCCCCCTCAGCAGGAAGAAGTCAAGAGATTCAAAGCATGAGAAAGATTTGATGTGCTATCACTGGTTTGAAGATGAAGGAGACCCCAGCAAGGACTGAGCAAAGCATCTAGGAGGTGAAACTAGCCCCTAGTTGAAAGTCAGCATGGAAACAGGAACCTCAGTCCTCCAAAGGCAAGATCTGCATTGTGACACCAAGAATAAGCCTGGAACTGTTTTTTAAATACAAGATCACGTCATCTGTGAGTAAAAACTGCTTTACTTTAACTTTTTAAACCAGAGCGAATTTTGTCTTTTTCTGCCTGTTTTCCTTATCTAGAACTTTTAGTACAAGGTCGAGTAGAAGTGGCAAGAGTGAAGTTCTTATGGGGAGAAAGTTTTGTCTAGTCTTTCTCCATGAAGCATAAAGTTAGCTTTGGGTTTTCTGTAGATGCCGTTTTAGTGGAGAAAGTTGCCTTTTCTCCCTAGTGTGCTTGAGGTGGTGTTTTGTTTACTATGAAAGGATGTTGGATCGTGTGAAATGATTTTTCTGCATTGAATGAGGTCACCGAGTGTTTTTGTTGTTTCTTGATACAACAGTAATTGATTTTGTGANAATCTATGCACATGGAAGTTTATGTTGTTTGCCTGCCACCCATAGCCCAGAGAACAAAGCTTAATCTCTTCAATGGGGCATAAAGGCTCCGTTTACCTGTTTTTATGGCTTTACTTGTCACTTCCCTCTTCACACTATGTTCTAATCACACTCACCTCATGCTATACTCTGGGCATCAGTCTCAGCAGCAACAATGGATTCTCTGTCTTTGCATAGCCACCATGCAGATTGGCATTCATTTCCTCTGCTCTCAAGCTGACATATTTCTTAAACACACAGTTACGGATGCTGTAACAGTTCAACCAATTTGTAAAAATGGTATTGTGCCAGACAGAATTCCAAGATGCCTCCTGTTTCCCCCAGTTCCTGACCCTTGAGGTACATGTACCTTAGTTATTCAAATAAACACTAATCTAGGTATTACTATGAAGGGGTTTTTATTGCAGATGTAACAAAAGTACCAAATCAGTTTGACTTTGTAATAAGGAGATTGCCTTAGTGGGCTTAACTTAATCACATGAGCCCTTCAAAAGCAGATTGTTTTCCCCCTCAGCAGGAAGAAGTCAAGAGATTCAAAGCATGAGAAAGATTTGATGTGCTATCACTGGTTTGAAGATGAAGGAGACCCCAGCAAGGACTGAGCAAAGCATCTAGGAGGTGAAACTAGCCCCTAGTTGAAAGTCAGCATGGAAACAGGAACCTCAGTCCTCCAAAGGCAAGATCTGCATTGTGACACCAAGAATAAGCCTGGAACTGTTTTTTAAATACAAGATCACGTCATCTGTGAGTAAAAACTGCTTTACTTTAACTTTTTAAACCAGAGCGAATTTTGTCTTTTTCTGCCTGTTTTCCTTATCTAGAACTTTTAGTACAAGGTCGAGTAGAAGTGGCAAGAGTGAAGTTCTTATGGGGAGAAAGTTTTGTCTAGTCTTTCTCCATGAAGCATAAAGTTAGCTTTGGGTTTTCTGTAGATGCCGTTTTAGTGGAGAAAGTTGCCTTTTCTCCCTAGTGTGCTTGAGGTGGTGTTTTGTTTACTATGAAAGGATGTTGGATCGTGTGAAATGATTTTTCTGCATTGAATGAGGTCACCGAGTGTTTTTGTTGTTTCTTGATACAACAGTAATTGATTTTGTGAAGTTCAGGCTATTTATTTCATTGCTGGGATATATCTCACTTGGTCATAGGATCTAATCCTTTTATTTGTTGTTGGACTCCGTTTGCTGGTACTATATTGTGATTTTTGTGATTCATAAGGAACGTTGGTTTGTAGTTCTCATGTCTTTGTCTGGTTTTGCTATGGTGATAGAATAGACCAAAACAGAATTACATTAGAAATCAACAAAAGAATGACATTTAGAAAATGCATAAATATATGGGAATTAAAACCGTCATAAATAATCAATGGGTTAAAGATGAAATCACAATGAAATTTCATCAACGATGAATGAAAACAAAAACAACATGCCAGTCCCTGTGTGATGCAGCTACAACAGTGCTTTGAGGGAAATCAATGCTTTAAACACATATGTGAAAAATGAAAAAGAATCTTAGATCAGTACCCTAAACTAAAGAACTAAACAAACCCAAACTAAACAGAAGAAAGGAAGTAATAGTGAGTGAAAATAAATGGAAAAAGGAAATCAATAAAACCAAAAATTGGTTCTTTGAAAAGACCAGCAGAATCTATAAACCTTTATTTATAGACTAATGATTTTTAAAAGGGTTCAAATTAGTGAAATCAGGCTGAATAAGAGAGCATCACTATCTGAGCCCTAATTTCCTCATCTGTAAAGTGAAAATTATAATATATGCCTCATCAAGTTGTTATGGACATTAAATGAGAATTACTGACCACTGTGCTTGGAATGTAATACGTGTAATGGGCGAATGTAATATGAAAGGTTGTTTCTGCCTTCTTTTGTACTTCTAGTTTATTTTTTTTTACCATTTTATTCTTTGCAAAGTCTAGTTTAAAAATCAGAAGTGATTATTCATACTTCTTCGCTGCTTATCTTCCGTGCCTCCCATATTCTAATCCCAATTTGCCTTTCCATTTATAGTCCTTCCTACAGCCTGGCATTGATGCTTAGCTTTGGCGAAACTATTTCATTCACTCTTCCTTGAGTTGCAAATGATGTAGGGATTTGTTTTCATGTATTTATCTGCTTATTTTCCAGCTCTAACTTTTCTTTTATTTTTGCTCTCTCACTGGTACTCCGTAGACAATTGTTTTCCCCTCTAACCCATACCAGAGCAGAATGAATGAATCAAGGTATTTCTATTGTGAGTAAAGGCAGAAGCTTTTGGATTCTGCTAGATCTGTTTCCTTATATAAACAGCTTTCAAACTTGTCTCTGTCCCCATACAACAAACATGTACACTAAGGTGTATCTATCTTTCAGGCCCTTATCCTGCATCCTCCTTCAACTTTTCTTTCATGTCCAGTTTGAAGCTCAGTTCATTTCTGCATATGACTGCAATCAATTTATTCAATTTTATCTTTTGATTTGTTTAATTGCTTCATGACCAAAGCCTTGCCAGGATGTGTGTACCAGCATATCACTAGAGTATTACCTTGGATCGAATTAGAAACACCAATGTTACCTTGGATTGAATTACAAACACCAAAAGAAAATGGTCAAAAATTTAAAAGGTGTAGGTATAAAACTAAACAATATTTCAGAGAGGGGTTAATAAAAGGAGTTTTTATGCAGCTTGTTCCTGCATCATTTTGCCTACAGCTTCTAAAATTGAGTCATCTTTAACAATGCCATTCAGAAAACATTAATTTAAGATAGCATCTACAGAATACCTGCTGTAAAAGATTAGGCAATCAATGCACACACACATTTTCCCACTTCCTATCAAAGAACTTTGTCCTTTTTTTTTGTCAGGCATATTGCTATTTACATTTTTGAGGTTTATAGTGTTGACCTAAAAATAGACAGTTATTTCCCCAGTAAAAAATGGGTCTATTCAAGATTTTTTAAATTGCATTTCAAAGTCTGCAACCATAGTGAACCATGTGCAAGTCCTCAGGCAACTAGGAGAGAGAACTCTTTTAAAGAGGGGAAAAGGAAGTTGGGAGGTTTGTAGTAGACAAAGGGTCTATTGGTGGAATTGAGAGTCCTAGGTATAGTGGCTTTCATTGGCAGCACTGAGTGTCTCTCATTGGCTGAACTCTTACCAGGCAAGAAGAGGCAGTCTTTCTTCTTCCTGTTGGCCTCAGCTATCACAATAGGGTATGAGAGCTCTGTTATGCCCGCAGTCCAAATCCCCAAAACTAAGAGAACAAGACATCCACGACAATGCAAAAAGGGGTTTTATTTCTAGCTCGAGCTAGGGCTCCGCCACTTCCAACACAGTGGAGTGGAACAAGAGCCCCGAGCCCTTTGTTACAGCAGTATTTAAAGGGTTAAGATAAAGACAGGAGGTTAGCCAGGGCTGATTGGTTACAAAGGTTTCTTAGCATATACTAATTGGCTAAATTTTCATGTGCTGGCTTTCTTAGGGGATTTCCATCCTTGTCCTGATAGGCTCAGATCAAGCTACAGCCGTTATGCCGATTGGCCAAGTCAGTGGAAGATGACCTCAGTTCCTTCTGGGCACTGACCCAGCTTCTTTGTAAATGAAACTTAGGCCTACGTAGGCCCCTGAGGCCTGACAGGGCGTTCATCAGGTCCCAACAAGCTCTCCTTCTAGCCTCCTGACTTTTTAAATTGAGGTTTCTGTTTAATTTGTACACAACTATATACCTTCTTAAACTGGCCTTTTTAAACCAAGCAACAAAATGTCTGCATCCCTTTGAGATGATAAAAATATTGTTCAGCATTTGTTCTATGGATGTATAATATGATGTTATATATGATCTGTTGTATATATGTTATATAAGCTGTATGCTATTATAAGACATGATATTTTCCATTTTTCTTACATAAGCAATATTCGGATCAGTTTTACAGCCAAATTATTGCTCAAATACTTATTGTTTTAATCCTTTCTTTCCTAAGTTCATCAAGATAAAACAAAGACAAATTTAAAAATGTTAAGTCTAGGTAGTCATTGGCTATCATATTGACCAAGCACATGGGAATTTCAATTAATGTATACTAATACTATAGTTCACCTGTAACATTAAAATATGATGTCTCTTCCCCCAGGCTTTTGAAAGTTCCATTTAGATAACATCTGAAAAAGACATGCTATCAAACAGTGCAGTATATTACTAATTTTATTGTTGAGGCAGTTTTATGAAATCACTGCCCCCACAACACTGCTTTTATGCTTTATTACCTTTTGACATAAATGACTACTTACAAAAACTGAAAATGCTATGAAAATGTCAGAACAGGCCTGGTTTCTACACATCCCTGGCTTTATGGACTCTAGCAGATCGTGAGGTTTCAAAGTATGCTATCATTAAGAATTCCTAACACATATCTTTTTGAAAAAATACATAACAATGACTTTTCCAAATATTTCACTTATTGACTGTTGTACTCAAAATTCTAAATCTGAACTTTTAATATGCAGATGATTTCCCACAATTGCAGTGTAATCCCGCCCATTTTAGTGATGGCATTTTGTGTGCTTAAGGAAAACATGATTGGGAGGCCCTGCATCTGCACTGTAAATACAGAGATTAGAAGAATCACTGTTAGTTAGAACCTTTCATAGTATTTCCAAATAATAAAGATTTCACAAAATGGGCTGAGGTTGGAGTTTATTTTTAAGTCTACCTGAATATGTGCTTAGGTTAAGAGAGGTAGTGTGCATTAATAATTCAAAATGCTACCTTTCATACTTACCTAATTAAAAAAAGCTCTTCACTGAATCTATCAAGTGCAGTGAAGTGTCTGTTTGCTACTACAGTGTGTCTCCACATCACTGGCTTTCCCCTTCTATTTGGAAGAATTTAACAGAGAAGCAAATGCTATTATAAATATGCCATGGTTTTGCAAGGGATAGTTAAATAAACATTCATTGAGATCCTACTTTGTAGCGGGCGCTGTCTAGGTTTTGAGATCAATGTTTTGTGGTTTCTGTCTTTGAGTTTACAATTTAGAGGGAGAAATAGTCAAACAGGTCATCTCAGTATGATAGTTTAAAAATATTCAGGCAGAAGGATTCAGAGTATTTGGGGAAACAGAGTATTGACCCTTTCTGGCAAGATAAGGAATTCAGTGCCTGAACTGAGTCTTCAAAAGCTAGCCACATAAAGGGCAGTCTACGCAGCTGGATGGACAGGAGCATTTTCCACCTGGTTTTATTTAGTCCCATCTTGGCCACTGGGCTGAGTGCAGTTGTTCAGACTGTGCCTTTATGTTCAGCCCATGCTGCTCTGACTCGCACTCTTATACCATTTTGCAATTCATCTGCCTAGTGGAGGTGCTTTTAAGTAATTTCTCCATCCACAGAGGTTTTTTTATGTATGTTCAATCACAAGACCTGCTTTTCTTGCGATTTTACAAAGGCGTTATAGTTTAGCTTTGTACTGTTGGTCAGAGGGCAAGGCTTGCTCTTCATATCATCTTTAACTCATAAGTTTGCTATGTATCTAACAGTCCCTTGTCTCCTCTTCTGAAAGCTTCCAGGCATCCTGAGTTTGTTCCCTGTGGGTTGTCAACAGCTAGCAAACTGGATAAGCAAATGGAGAGGCTGGTCTGCACCCCAGGCTGTCTCTCTGGTCTAGTTCAAAGTCAGTACAAACCAAAAGAAAGGTGGACAACTGGCTGACCACTTAGGGAGTGGATCTCAAAAGGAAACAACTGCACACTGAGTTAGTTTCCAGAAACGTGAGCTCCCAGGGGCCCGAGTTTTCCCTGCTATCTTCTCATTTCTGCCTGGTGCCTCCCTGTCTTTTTATTCTTTCCTTCCATCTGGTTGCTTCTATAGACTCTGCTAGTGGAAATCTTATACCATCATAGGCTCCAAATCTTTCTCTAGCATTGTTCTCAGGTTTTGTTTAGCTTTCTGTGGTAGGTGATTTATGTCTATCTATCACTGTGCAGACCTGAGAGATGGAAGGGACCCTCTGACTGGGGGATGGAAGAATCCACCAAGTTCAGAGAAGGTGAGATGGAGGGAAAAACAGGTTAAAATCTAGAAAATCTACATATGTTATCACATGTGTATATGCTGGAAATCACTAAAGAACTTTTAAGAAACACCCAGGGTAGTGGCCAGTTAATATAGCCCCTTGTTTTATGACTCCTTGGTTCAGGTAAACTCAGTCTTTGAGACCTAGGTTGAATACTGGTACTGATTGGTGTCCCAGTACAATATCAGAACTCCAATAAGCAGGGAGATGCGCTTGGTCAGCTCTTGACTATCTTTGAAGTCACTGTGCAAATATTAACTCTGTAGATAGTAAAAGGTGATGGTAAATAGTTTAAATTCCTTTTTCTCCTCTTTGGGGGAGAGATAAGGAGAGCTTTAAGTGTATTCAAAAGCCTTTCAAATTCTTATTCAGTATTTCTGAGGCTCTCTGAGGAAAGATTGCAGTCTGCAAAGCATGACTTTGAACAGAAGTTGTGTGATCTTTGGGGAAGTCCCAGCCCAGCAAAGTCCTGCTTTACATAGAAGTTAGAAAGAAAATCTGATCCCTAGCCAAGAAAACCAGCAGTGATTGTTCAGCAGCAATCAACTGACAAAATACATTTTGGAGAGGAAAAGTGCTGGGGATAGAATTAGCTGGACAAATTGGGCATTGAGTTAATTCGATCAAGTTTCCAGGAAGAGGTGGGTATTGACATGTAAGCATGACCTAGAGAGATTGCACCCACCTACTCTAAGGAGCAGTATCTGTTCAAAGTAATATTTGGCAAGATGATCAAAAGCCCACAGACACTCTGCCATTACCCTGTATACAACCTTATGGCAATGTTTCATAAGTGTAGGCTGAGGACCACTGGGATCAGAGACTCCTGGGGTACTGTAAAATGTCCACCTACAGATACCCAAATATAACTTTTCATAATGGGAGAGATTATTGAGAAAGACAGGTATATTTTGAGAAAACTTCGTGTGATAATTCTAAGTTAGCTGTCGTGTGACTGTGGTCTGATACAATGGTCCCTGCCTTTGACCATCTCGTTTTCCAGAAATACTTTGAAAAGTGAAAGTGTTAGTCTTTCAGTCATTTCTGACTCTTTGTGACCCTATCGACTATAGCCCACTAGGCTCTTCTGTCCACGGAATTCTCTAGGCAAGAATATTGGAGTGGGTTGCCATTTCTTTCTCCGGGGGATCTTCCTAACCCAGGAATCGAACTTAGGTCTCCTGCATTGCAGGCAGGTTCTTTACTATCTGTACCACCAGGGAAGCCCCACTTTAGTAGGATATAAGACTTCCCTGGTGGCTCAGATGGTAAAGAATTCACCTGCAGTGCAAGAGATCCAGGTTCAATCCCTGGGTTGGGAAGATGCCCTGGAGAAGGGAATGGCTACCCACTCCAGTCTTATTAGGTTTCCTAGGTGGCACTAGTGGTAAAGAACTCACCTCTTCTTTACCAAAGCAGGAGACGTAGAGACACAGGTTCAGTCCCTGGGTGGGGAAGATCTCCTGGAGGAGGGCATGGCAACCCACTCCAGTATTCTTGCCTGGGAAATCCCATGGACAGAGGAGCCTGCCAGGCCACAGTCCATAGGGTCGGTCAGAGTTGGACACAACTGAAGTGACTTAGTGGGCAGGCAAGCAAATACTGGGCTAGAGTTAGGATTATAGTAGCTCTGTTCTACCTGAGAGTGCTGTTTTAGAGGAAATTAGGAATTTAATATTTCAGAGTGGTGGTCCAGTGGTTAGGACTCAGCGCCTTCACTGCCATGGCCTGAGGTTCAATCCCTGTTTGGAGAAATGAGATCCTGCAAGCTGCACAATGGGGTCAATCAATCAAATAATTGCAAAAATAGTTTAATGAGTAGTACACCTAAAGTAACTAGAAGGGAGGAATTTTGTGGGGACATTGATTAAAAATGCTAAACATCTAGATTATATGTTATGGACTGAATTGTCGCCCCATACTCATATGTTGAAGCCCCAGCTCGCCAGTGACTATATATCTTCCTGCTTTTGATGACATGTGTAGCTGAACATGCAAAAACATCATTACTTGAGCAACAATAACATTTTTAAGCATCCAACATTACCAGGTGGGACAAGTTAATAATCAGATAAAGTAAAATCTATTTTCAGTGAGTTTTCCATCATAGTTTGCAAGAAAATTCTAACACACTTGGTGGCTCAGAGGTTAAAGCATCTGCCTCCAATGCGAGAGGACCCGGGTTTGATACCTGGGTTGGGAGAATCCACTTCAGTATTCTTGCCTGAAGAATCCCATGGATGGAGAAGCCTAGTAGGTTACAGTCCACAGGGTCGCAAAGAGTCGGACACAACTGAGCGACTTCACCTTCACCTCGGAGAATTATAATTTCTTTAATATAAAGAAAATATAGTTCAAGATTGGGATGGAAATAATTTAAGGTAAGACTCTATTGTTTAATAATCTGTATTTTATTTTAAATATAAATTTTGCTCTTGCCAGAACAACTTAGGGTGGATTTTAAAACAAGCATTCATGTAACTGTGGTAAGTTCTCATGTCTTTTGCTATCTATGGGAGCATTAAGGATAAAAAGTGAAGTCAGGAATCACATGGTAAAGGAAAAGCAGTTCTGCTCACAGGGGATAACATGTTCTGCAGGAGTACAATTAAATTGGCTCTGGGAGTCTTGGTATTTCAAGGAAGGAATAATCTAATAGCTTGCATAGATCTCCTTGTTGGTATTATTCACTTTATCACTTTGCAGTACATTTCATTGTCCAAACTCTGCTTAACATTCTGCTGTAGAACAAAAATAGCTATTTTCGAAGATTGAATAACAATGGATCTGTGGGGTTTCATCAGTTCACTTCGACGTGGTTTTTCCTAGTGGCTCTTCACCTTCCCCTGCAGCTGGGCGATGGCAGTATCCCACATACTCTGGCTTCATGAACAGGAAGAAGGGCTTGCTACTGCCCTATTTTTTTCCCCTTTAGTATCTATATCTAATATGTGTGTATATTTCCTGGCTAAGACAAAGGGTGACAGAGATCTTTCCTGTTTTTTCTATCTTTGGGCTCTTCCTACCTTCTTCCCTCTGGTTCCTTTGCTGCTTCAGATTCCCTGTTGTCCATTTGTTTGAACTTTGACCTCCCATCTAGCACCCTCGGCAATAGTCTTGCTCTCCTTTCTGACTGTATAAGATCTTTCCTATTTTTGAAGACTCTTCTTCGTTGTTTTTTTTTTTTTTTCATTGATAAACTACTTAGAGCTTAATTTTGAGTTCCTATAACTAGAATTCAACTTATTAAAGTCAAAAGTTCAAAACTTAGTATTTCCTTAAGAACAAATTATTGTTTTTAGCTTACAAATCTTACTATTGTAATTTCTAAGTCCAGCAAGCTTTTGACTACCATTGTTGTATTGTTTCAAACTTAGTTAACTAATAAACACCTTTAAATATATTTAGCCGAATTTATAAAATATGTTTAACATTCTTCTTAAATATTAAGTTGTTTCAAAGTGATTCAGACATGTCCAAAGTGATTATTTTTCTGCATAGTAAATGTTTCCAGTTAATGTGACAAACATAAGTTCTTTTGATTTTATTAATGTTTATATAAGACAGTTTTCACTTTAATTGAACTCGATCCTGTGACATCTCATTCTCAGAGTGAAGCTTTCTGCTTGATTCTACCCTGCTGTCATGCGCTATTGAGAATTTCCTTTACAGGAAAAGCTGTCTAAATATGCATGTCTCTAGGTGTAGCACCTGCTTCTTTGGTTTCTGCCTGTTTTTGGTCCTTCTCCATTGCTTTCAAATAGTTGTTTTTCATTATTTGTCCAAAATTTTCATTGTTCTCGGTGGCAGTGTTGGTCTGATATCAACTATTCATACTTTGTCATTACCTAGACTGGACCTTTTAAAGCAGAGGTTTAAAAGGTTTGCTAACCTGTCACTGAATATAAGGTGAAGGCTGGGGAATGAAGATACAGCAGATAGTTACCCAACAAAAAATGTCTTTTATAGGCAAAGCTGGAAAATTAAATGCAGAATTCATACATGTCTTCTGTCATACCAAAAAGGTAAAATGCCTGAAACTATTCTGCTGCCAGCTAAGCTATCGAGGCCTACTAACTAGCAAGACTAAAGAGAAGCTGTCTTTTCATTAACGTGACCCGCCCTGCTTTGCACTTGGCAGTGGCTCACAGCTGGTCTTTCAAACCTGTGCCCTAGAACCAGTGTGGTGTGCTGTTCTTCCTCAAGTGGCTCAGATATCTGACAGTGGCAGGTTGTTGGCCTTTTAGCTTGGGAAAAAATGATGGCTATCCCTTTAGCATATTGAGACACTTATGCAGACTTCAATAACTGTAAATTCTGTGAATCTAAACCCATAAGAGAATTTGTCATCACTCCATTTGAAACATGTGCTATTAAAATGCCTCATTAAATGGTATAGATAAAAAAAAAAGCTTGGAGTGAGTACAGAGAACTATAGTGGAGGAGAGGATAATTTTTAACAAAACATTACACATAAAATGTATCAGAGAAAAATGAAAAAAAGTAGGGAGCTGGGATAAGCCATCTTAAAAGAGTAGCCCCTTCTGTGAACTAGTTTAAACCAATTTGGCTGGCCAGCAATATCACCTCCAATGAACAGGAATATGTGAAGACTATATATTCCCACCTTTGTGTTTCCAGGTTATATTTTACGATAAATGCAAGTCTGAACCTCAACCCTAATTCTGCCTAATGTTTGCATACAGGAGCAAATAGAATCATATNTCTGCGACCACATGGACTATAGCCCACCAGGCTCCTCAGTCCATGCAGTTTTCCAGGCAAGAGTGCTGGACTGGGTTTCAATTTCCTTCTCCAGGGGATCGATCGAACCCAGGTCTCCTGCATTACAGGCAGACGCTTTACTGTCTGAGCCACCAGGGAAGAAGAGGGATATTAGGAGAATTCCTATGTCTTATCTTTTATTTTCTTTCAGAAGAGAGATGAGATCAGTTTAAAAAATGAATGTGATCATTAGAAGTCTAGAAAGTAGCTCCATTTCTTTTTCAAGTCCCCCCACCCCCAGCCCAAATCTGTTTTCCCACCTACTAATGGTGCTTTTGGGGGGAACCTTAGAAAAATTTACTTTTCCCATACCCTGAATTAATATCAGTATGGAGATACAACAGTGAGAAAACTGGTGTTACCTTCCTTAAGAGATCTTCCATGTTAATAAATCAGTAAATTAAGCAAGTTTTGAGTGTATTTAAATGTAGTCTCTATATAAAATAAAAGTTTTCAAAGCATTGTCGCATTTAGTATTTCACTTGATCTGAACAACAGTCCTAAAAGTAGAAAGTGAAGACATTTTTGTTAATATGACACTTATGGCCTCTCATATTTATAGGTCATCTTATAATATGCAAAGTGTTTTCATATAACTTTCTCTTTCCTGCTTCAAAGAAATTATCAGAGTACCAGAACAATTTGCAATAGAATAAATACGAATAATTAATATTCATAAAAGTTGTTCAAGGTCACTTAAGACTGAAGAAATAAAAATTAAAATTACCAAAAAACATTTTTACTTGTCAAATAATTGAGGGAATGGTATGCTCAATTTTGTCAAAGGCATGTGTTGGCAAAACAGGTACTGTTATGTGCGGCTGGTAAAGCTGTAATTTGTTACACCTTTTCTCAGTGACATTTGGCACTAGGAATTTATTCTGAGGAAAAATGAGAGATATAAACATAAGTTTACTTGTAAATGAATTCATTACAGGGTTATTTATAACACAGAATACCAGAAACCACATTTTTCTGGGTAATTGTAATTTGAGGCAGTCATCTTGGAACATGAGATCTTGGGAAGGTGAACCCTGTAATGTGAAACAATAATTGGAAGAAGGCTGGGATCATAGCTCCCCTATCTGCACTGATATCCCTGGAGTTTAATATGAGAAAAATAAAATGCTTATGTAGGGCACTATTCCTTTTTTATTATTGTTTTTCCTTTTTTTAAATTACTAAAATATATTAACAGATTTACAAGAGACTTGGAAAATACAGAACAAAGTTACATGTAGTTCCACTATATTTTACAATCATTTTTTTAAGTAGATCAATTAAGATTTTTAGACAGAGTTTCAATGTCAAACTCTCAAAAATTAATAGGATGAATATACAGGAAGAAAGAAGGATGTAGTGGATCTGAAAAGCACTATGAACCAATTCCACTGCTATGGACCAAAGCATATTAAGATTTACACAATTTTCACACAACAGTAGGATACAAATTCTGTTCAAGTTCCCCTGGACTATAAACTAGAAGATACTGGAACATATCCAGGGACATAGAACAAGGTGCAAATATTTCATTGTCTAAAGGTATTGAAATCAGTAGGGCATTTCTCTGGGGATTCATTGATTATAGCCCAACCNATTCAAATTCCCCTGGACTATAAACTAGAAGATACTGGAACATATCCAGGGACATAGAACAAGGTGCAAATATTTCATTGTCTAAAGGTATTGAAATCAGTAGGGCATTTCTCTGGGGATTCATTGATTATAGCCCAACCTAATTTTAACTGGCATAGGGATACTCGCTTGCTTGGGTATATATGAATGCATTTATTTAATCCATAAAATATATCTTAGGTAAACTTTCAATCTTTTTGTTACAAGCATAGAGTCTATTATTAAGGAAACTGTAGGAGTGAGTCTACGTGGTAATAACTTTGCCCATTGCAAAGCCAGTAGATAATGGAAGCCTAAAGTTATTTTAAAAACTATTGAAATGTATGTCTCTGATTAAACTGGCTTAGGTAATATCCTTTATTCTGATTCTAGGACTTGATGATCCTGAGATTTCTTTTAGCTTTATGAGTCTATGGCTGATTTAGCAGCCACATTTATTATTTAAAGAAAGTGAGAAAGATGGTGTTAAATGTTCCTCAAAGTGGAATTGAGGTTTTAATTATTACAGGACATATGGGTGAGAGAGACACTGAACAGCTCAATTCTGAGCCCGATCATTTTTTTGTGAATATTTTAAAATACTACAGTGTGGCTATCCAATTAAAACGCTCTTGGTTAGCGTTTGTTTGCTTTCACTAGGCACTAGTCATTCAAGTCAGTACAGCACTTCCAAATTAATGAAGAGAAATCTTTTTGTAAAGTAATGATTAAAACTCCCTTAATTTTCACTCAAACAAAATCAGTGCTACAAAAACTATGCAACACTTTTGGCTATGGCTGCATATTTTGTGATTAAAGGCCACCATTAGCAATGAAATCTGCAAAGCTGAATTCCGTATATTGAGTTGTAGGAAATTCTCCAATTTCTTCTCTTTCTGAATTATTATAGTAAAGATGGCAGACTTTTTAACTATTATAACAGCTTTACTTAAAGAAGGCAGTCTCTCTTCTTCAGATGCCCTCTCAGAAGTCTTCTCTCTCTCTCTCTCCTTTTTTTTTGGTGACAACCCCTTCTATAGCATCTTATGTTATTTATTGTATCCTTTCTCCCTCTCTCCAAGCCTTTTTTCTTTTTCTCAGTTGTTGAAATCAAAGTGTTGGTGCTATTATGGGTAAGGAGAATATAAGATACCTCTTTGAATAAATGTTCCCCCCGGACACTGACATAGATGAACGTAAGGGCAGTGAACCCATCATGTGTGACCCCAGGTCATGTGTCTGCAGAGGATAGCTCTGCGCTTCTGGAAGCGTCCTGGGCCCTTTTAGTTTCTGCCCTGCCCCCTGTCCTGCTGTGCTCTGCCCTCTGTTTAGTTCTTGGATGAAGCTTCTTTCTTCCCTGCTGCCTCTTTTTCCTTTACTGTGTTATCCTGGGGCTCGAATAGTTTTAAGGTTCCATCTTCTTCCACACACCCACTTCTTCAGGGACCTATTTTTATGCTTGTGTTTTCACCTATTATGAAGACAGACACCAAATATATTTCTCCTGTTCCAGCTTCTGGGCTCCTTACTGGACATCAGTACTAAAACTTATATTTAAAGCCCAACTCCTTTTCTTTCCCCTTTACAAACCAGTCCTTTGATGTCACATCTTTACAACTCTATCAGCACTTTTCCAGTCACCCAGACACTGAAATTCTGATATCCTTTCCTCTAATCAGGCATTCCTTTGCCATATCTCCTGCGTCCATCCTTTCCTTTCCATTCCCTCTGATACCAGGCTGGCTCCATTTGCTGTGAGATCAATTGCAGGGAATCTGAAAGGACTACACAAAGATTAGTTTATGCTCTCAGTGTTTTCAGCCTCTCCCTCATCATTTAATCTTTGGGATTAAATCCCTTTATATTGCATTGGAGGGTTCACACAGTTTACCTTCTAAATACCTTTGGAATTAATCTACTTCTCCCACACAAACCTTCCATTCCAATCCAACTTAACTAATCACTATTTCTTTAATATTATTTCTCTTTGTTCACACTGTTCTTTCTACCCAAACATTCTGAGTATGTTTCTCTAGCAAAAGCCCACCCTTTCTTTAAGGTCCAATTTAAACTTTAACCCCCTTTCATGAGTTTCTGTTACATGAAGTTATAGATGCTGCCTTTTGAGCTCAGTGATGAGCTTTAATAACATTTCTTCTTATTTATCAATTTTTTTATAACACTCTGTTGCTTGGTATATTTTAATACATTTTATCTCTAGTTTTAGATTATAAACTATTTGAGGGCAAGAGTTTATTTGTATTTTCCACAGTTAATAGGAAGGTTCAGCATATCAGATGACTGATTGCTGCCTGGAGGTTGTGTCATCTATTATAAAAAAACTGTTTACCTCCTTTCTTTCCATGAATGATGAATGATTCTGAAATTATTCATAATAGCTACCTACATAATAGGAGCTGAATTTGTCTTGAAGACATATGTACTTAGTTTTATTACCACTTGTATACCAATATGGGTTTTAGTCTATTATTAATTTTATTCTGCCCTTGGGGAATTCTCAGGGTCTTTAGAGCTCTAGGGCTTTATTTATCCCTGGTAAATAATACCATCATGCACAAAAGGAAATCAGCAAAACAAATTTCCTCAGTGTATAACTACATGCAAAACTGCCAGATTTAAACTATTTGAGAACAGAAACTACCCCATAAGATTTCTCTGTTAAAATCTAGAAAGCTTTGAAGACACTTCTAAGGCTAAAAGTAACACATAGTCAAGTCAGGAGTCCAAAAGAAAAAAAAACACTAAGGAAAACACTTATCCCCAGAAAGATACTGTAGTGATTGTTGTCTGGGGCAAGATCCTTTTCTGACCCCCACAAAATAGTGTGTGTGTGCTGACAATTAAGCTAAGAGTAGATTCCTTTTCAGCCTTTGAAAGCAAGAGTTGGTAACCAGCAGTAAGAAAACTAGTATAATGACAGCAGCTTTCTAAGATAAAAAGCCACTTGCTTAAATTTCAGCATGAAATTCAAAATTTTTAAATAAATGGAATTCATGTTTGGAAAGGCAGTTCACATAATTTGCAATACTTACACTATTCTTTCACAAAGAAGTATAGGAGAGCATGACCAGAAAATGATTCAGTTGCTGACAGAGAAAGTCCTTTCTTCTCAAATGTGAAGTAATTTTTTTTTTTTAAATATTGAAAGTAGCATTGAGTTATAGCCACTCTGGAGTTGTAAAGATCTAGAGAGTCCTCTTTTTAAAATAATTTGTATTGTTTCATCTATAAGAAATATTAGAATTCAATTTTCCATAAAATATTCTCAAGTATTCATTAAAATATTCCAAGCATATTTCCCATAGCCTCTTTTTTGCATTCTATTTTCCAGGCAAACTAAATTAGTAAGTGCTCAGATGATAGAATTCCCCACCTCTGAATCTCTGCTTATATTGTCTTTCCCACAGAAATCTCAGGAGATTGCAGTATATAGGCAACTCAGTCTTGAGTCATTTAAGATATAACTAACCATACCCTTTCTTATAGCAGGCAAATATGGATTCAAATTCAACCTTAAATTATATCAAAGTTGTCTAGCACATACTCAATTCCAGCTACTGGATGAATATCATCTTATATCTAGCAGAGAGAGGACCTGTAAAGAGTTAAAATAGTGGGTATATAAACCACACTGGCAGTTTGAAATGGTGACCTTAGAAAAATATCACGGTCTCTAATTTTTGGATCTTAAGATATTTGCTGAAAGAGCAAGAGCCTAGAGTTTTTAACATCTAGATTTCATTTTCAGGACCCCATAGAGCATTTTTATAACACACCAAGTCTGCAGTCATTTCAATGGCTGTTTATGGCTTCTGTCTCAGCCAGTTCAAGTGGAGGTGAAAGTTGACTGCTTCAATGGTGCTCCCTATTTTGAAGTGGACCAATTTTCTGTTCTTTGGTAGTNCCTCTTTTTAAAATAATTTGTATTGTTTCATCTATAAGAAATATTAGAATTCAATTTTCCATAAAATATTCTCAAGTATTCATTAAAATATTCCAAGCATATTTCCCATAGCCTCTTTTTTGCATTCTATTTTCCAGGCAAACTAAATTAGTAAGTGCTCAGATGATAGAATTCCCCACCTCTGAATCTCTGCTTATATTGTCTTTCCCACAGAAATCTCAGGAGATTGCAGTATATAGGCAACCCAGTCTTGAGTCATTTAAGATATAACTAACCATATCCTTTCTTATAGCAGGCAAATATGGATTCAAATTCAACCTTAAATTATATCAAAGTTGTCTAGCACATACTCAATTCCAGCTACTGGATGAATATCATCTTATATCTAGCAGAGAGAGGACCTGTAAAGAGTTAAAATAGTGGGTATATAAACCACACTGGCAGTTTGAAATGGTGACCTTAGAAAAATATCACGGTCTCTAATTTTTGGATCTTAAGATATTTGCTGAAAGAGCAAGAGCCTAGAGTTTTTAACGTCTAGATTTCATTTTCAGGACCCCATAGAGCATTTTTATAACACACCAAGTCTGCAGTCATTTCAATGGCTGTTTATGGCTTCTGTCTCAGCCAGTTCAAGTGGAGGTGAAAGTTGACTGCTTCAATGGTGCTCCCTATTTTGAAGTGGACCAATTTTCTGTTCTTTGGTAGTCTGTGACTTTTTAGCCCTTCAGTGTATTGCTTG
>SJYW01004661.1:113801-141928 GCA_006410735.1 Raphicerus campestris | reverse complement strand
GTCTCCAAAGTAACTCCTTCACTTTTCATGCTCTCCCGCCCTCACCTCACCGCAGGGCCACCCCAGAGCCTGCGTCTCTCCTATGTATTCTGTTCATAAGTTGAGCAGGGGCCAGTTTTCTTTTTACCTGAGGGAGCTGGGAAAGGGTGGATGGAGCAGGATAAGTAAAGCCAGAGGGGTCTGTGTGGCGTTTTGAGCTCTGCTCCCAATCCGCGCTTCACCCTGAGCTGCTGGTGGAGCCTTCTCCCAGGGAAGCAACCCGTTCACCTGCCTCTGTACTGCTGCTGCTGCTAAGTTGCTTCAGTCGTGTCCGACTCTTCACAACCCCAGNCAATCCGCGCTTCACCCTGAGCTGCTGGTGGAGCCTTCTCCCAGGGAAGCAACCCATTCACCTGCCTCTGTACTGCTGCTGCTGCTAAGTTGCTTCAGTCGTGTCCGACTCTTCACAGCCCCAGGGACTGCAGCCCACCAGGCTCCTCCGTCCATGGGATTTTCCAGGCAAGAGTACTGGAGTGGGGTGCCATCACCTTCTCCATCTGTATCGCTAGGTACCATTCGTAATTGTAATATTTTTAAAAGTTCTGTAGAAAACAAATGAAAATTTTCTTCTGGTGCTGACTTTTAGTCTTACAGTAGCATTTCACAGCAACTTGATGAAAATATCCCATTTGTTCATTATGTGGTCATATAATTAATTTTTTTGTGGCATTCATTTGGAAATGCCTGAGTTTGTGAGTGTACAAATTAACAGAATAGCAACTAGCAAAGTAACAAAAGGTCTTTTGTGAAGTCAAGACTAGATTTGGGTTCTTTTGAAGTATATGAACTTTCAAATAACATAAAATTTCAGCAGTGGCAAATACATCTGCACATCAGCACAAGACTTCTTCTGAAGCATAATTTCATTTGGGCAAGAAGGTCATGAGAAAACCACTCATCTTCCACTGATGGGGAGCAGCTGTTTTCAAAAATTGGTGGTAAAAGCGCTGCTCCCCCTGGTGCTGCGTGGAAAGCAGCGTGCAGACTGGAACCAGGCCTCCACAGCCTGACTCCTTCACGTCAGTGTCTTCCCGATGTCCAGTGTTAAAAACAGCGATCATCCCACTTCTTTGGAAATGCAGCTACGTGTCAGTTATTTAGAAGTCAGGTTCCTAATAGCTTCACTCAAGGAGGATGTAATCAGAAACTTAGGAATGGGGAGAAAATGATGGAATAGAAATGAGTTTGTTCATTTAGGTAGAGTCAGTCACAGGAAGTCCTTCTTTAATATGCTTCCATTTACCTAATTTCCCTTTTTTTTTAAATTAAAAAAGGCTAGTGCAATTTATGTTGGTGAATAGGCTAGAGTGTGTGACAGTACAAAGTCTGGTTTGTTGTCTTTGTTTTAAAAAAGACACACTGAGCAAGTGACAGAGGCGTGCAAATTTAGGATTTCTAAAAGCTAACATATCATTTTACAAATCAGTAGCTGATCCCCAGACAACCGTGGCTGTGAGAGAAGTGCCACTAAAAATGGAATGGAAGCTCCGAAAGCCACGCAGCGTCGAGTTAGTCGATGCAGAAGCGCATGGCCGTCCGTTACCCAAATGTGCATAACATCCAGGTTTTGAAATGTTTTGATACTCTCTCAACATTTTTGAGCTGAGAAAAGAAAAGTCACTTATATGGCATACCTTGGCCTTTCATCATGCTGGGTAAATTAGGGATGCAGTCATGAGTTTTGTTTCTTTTCTTTTTAATCTATAAGTAAGTGATGTTTTCTAGTTTTTTTCACCCTTGAGAGGGGTATTTCCTTTTCCAGGGGTCCATGTAATATTGTTTTCCTAGGTATGATAGTCTAACAAATTAGAAAGCACACAGTGACCTTAAGCTAAAGTTTATTTGATCACATGGCCCGTTGATTATCAGTTTTAATGGTCATTTCCTGGATCTTGGAGCCAGTCTCTTGCTGAGTATGGTTAGATTATGCTCACAGTTCAAATCTTGGGTCTAAATCTTCCCAGTATCACTGACTTTTAGTAACTTGTAGATGGACCATAGATGTCATAGTAAACTCTACTGTCCTGCTAAGTCTTCCTCGTGTGAGTGAAGGGGGAGGAGCAGGAACGGAGGGTGGGGCAGGGCGGAAGCGCAGGCCGAGAGGCAGCGGCCGAGAGACGCAGGGAGAAAAGCAAACGTTCGTGTGTGCAACTGGCTTTACTTGCAGTGACTTCCTCCGTGTTCCCTTTCTTACAGAATCATCTTGATTTTGTGACAGTTTGTCTTGTCTAACTTTTAAGGTATTCCTGTCTTTTTCCCCAGCCACGCTATCCCAGTGTGTGCCATATGCATATTTATCTTTACATCCCTCGAGCCTTTACAAAATGAAACGTGTGTGTGGTTGTCATCCTGAGGCACTTTGTGTTTCACTGTCCAATACAGGAACCACTAGTTGCGTGGGGCTGCTTGAATTTAGGTGTAAATTAACTAAAATAAGGTCTATCATTGTTCAGTTGCAGTAGCTATATTTCACCTGCTTAGTAGAGTATTATATCTGACAGTCCAAAACTGTTGCTAACTCAGTTCTTCATTATCTGCCATGTGCATATTGAGTTGGAGGCTCAAACTTTCTTGAGTCACAGTTAAATCTGAAACCGAATCAAAGCATGATCGTAAGTTGATTTTAACGAACTGCCTCAGCCCGAGCTGCCTGCTGCCTTTGTTTCAGTGGTGCCGCATTGCGTGAGAAATGTTCCACCTAGAAATATGAAGAAACCATTTTAGGCGTGTGAGTGATTGTGAGTTGTTTTTATGAGTATTTATATATATGTATAAGTAATATGCCCTGATGTTTCATTATGAAGGGGAAAAAAAGCTTTAAATAAAAGTAAGTTTTTAAAAATTCCTGATATAGGAAGCAGAAAAGCCAGTACAATTTCTAATTGCCTTTTAGAGTCTCTGAGTTCCCTCATTACCTGTGATTTAAGCTAAAAATGAGGTAATTACAGATCGCATCAGTGTTTATCTGGTTGATCCCGACACCTGCAGTCCTGAGGCAGCTTACCCAGATCTGGGGCCACACTTAGAGTCTGATGCTGACATTCCTAATTTACGCTTCTCCCATTTCCTTTGATTTTTTGAGTTACATGTTCCTTGTTCTATTCCAATAGTATTTTAAAAACTGTACCTTTAAAATGTTATATAGACACATACTTTTTAATGTGGATGTTGGAATCATGGTACAGTTAAGAGAAATCTTAACACATTTCTGTGCAGATTACAAATTTGACTGTGTCCTTTTTCCCTTGGCATTTTAGAAAGCAAATACGGTCGTGATTAATATGGCAGTCTTTCCACATAGTGGCGTGCACTTGAGGGTAGTGAGATCAGGTAAGCCATTTCACATCGGGTGCAGCTTTCTTCCCTGTGGTCCCGCACCTTTAGATATTCTTCCCGTCTAACTCTGATCTTGTCCAGCTTAAGGATCACCTTTCCTTGGCCTGGCCTTTAGCCCTGCTGTTGCTCTGGTCAGACCTCAGAGACGAGGCGGCCTTGGCTGATCGGCCACCGCCGAGAGCTCCTGTGCCACCCACCCTTATCCCAACTGCCCCTTCTCTGCTGCAACGTCTCAGCCCTCCCTGTGGGGATAGCCCTTCTCTGTTCCACTCAACAGCTTCATCATCTGCAAGAGCCAAGCAGCACCTCTCACCCAATTGACGGAGGCCCCCAGGACTCGACTGCGGGTAGCGGGCCTCTGCTCGGTTACTGCAGGCGCCGGGGTTTCTTGTGTTAGCTCCATAGAGACAGTGTTCCTTGTCTAACGAAAACCAAAAAGTGGGATAAAACCATTATGTAAAATATACAATAGAGTTTTTTTTCTGTGTATCCTCATTTGGGAGAGCAATTCAAAAATTTTTTCATTTCAAAATTGCCATGTCATTTATGCAAGCTTCAGGTTACAAAAATATTTAAACAGTTAAATGTAGAAGGTGCTAACCAGTTTCATACTCATTTTATGTGCATATCTTGGGAAGTATGTTAAGAGATTTTATTTTCTTGGGCTCCCAAATCACTGCGGATGTTGACTGCAGCAATGAAATTAAAAGACGCTTGCTCCTTGGAAGGAAAGCTATGACAAACCTAGACAGCATATTAAAAAGCAGAGACATGACTTTGCTGACACAGGTCCGTGTAGTCAAAGCTATGGTTTCTCCAGCAGTCATGTATGGATGTAAGAGTTGGACCATAAAAGAAGGCTGAGCACTGAAAAATTGATGCTTTCCAACTGTGGTGCTGGAGAAGACTCCTGAGAGTGAGCCCCTGAACGTGTTTTCAGGGACCCGGTGCCTGCACTGCAGAGGCTTGGCCACTAGGTGGCACCAGGGCATGTTTATGAGAGGTTTCAAGGGCCTGGTCTCTATAATCTGTTCCATTTGAGGCAGTTAGGCCCCTAAATGTCCCCTGTGTTCTTAACCACTCACAGCATCTGCTGACTCACCTTCTCAGTCCAGCTGGTGAAAACATATCTCTATACTTGGGGATGTCATGTTCAAAACCTAAAGCTGTAAGGAAGGAGATACACGGCGCATTCCTGTCTTGCCCTCTTAGGGCCCTTTCATCCTTTGGTGTGTGGAGAGCCACGCTTCCCTTTGCTGCTGCTAGCCCCGTCATTCAGGACGGTCTGGCCCGCGTTCTCATTCTTTCTCTCTTGTGACAATGCACTTACCTTTTATGAGACTCAGTTTTGTTATTCATAAAGAGGGGTTAAAAATACTCAGGAAGTGAAGAAGTGAAGTGAAGTGAAGTGAAGTCGCTCAGTCGTGTCCGACTCTTTGCGACCCCATGGACTGTAGCCCGCCAGGCTCCTCCCTCCATGGGATTCTCCAGGCAAAGAGTACTGGAGTGGGTTGCCATTTCCTTCTCCAGGGAAAATACTCAGGAGGGTCGTTGGAAAGGTTAAAAGTGATTTACCTAAAATATAACATATCATAACATGAGTGGATTTTTTTTTAGCATTTTAAGAGCATCATTGCTAGATTTTTTGCTACAACAGACTATATAGTTTTATGTAAGACAAAGTTAACAACTATCTCTTTTCTACTCTTGTTAATTAAATGGACAAATTCCACTGCCGACTGCTGATGCTGCTAAGTCACTTCAGTCGTGTCTGACCCTCAGCGATTCCCATGGACTGCAGCCTTCCAGGCTCCTCCGTCCATGAGATTTTCCAGGCAAGAGTACTGGAGTGGATTGCCATTGCCTTCTCCACCACCACTGACTCCTCAGCACTTAATATTCTTTTCCCAGGTTCAAGACTGTTGGCCACCATTTGTATTTGTGATTGGAAGGAACTTTTCTTTTGGTCCAGCTCCCCTCAACAGGCTCAGCTTTCCCACATCTTGTCCGCTGTACACTACTCAGCCTCTGGCAGCTAAGTTTTTGGGTGGCATTTCAGTGCCCGTGGGGATACTACTTCTCGTGCTTTACACTGTTTTAATTTTTTGATGTAAAATTATTTCACCCTCCTCGGAACTGCCAGAGTGCTTTGCCTTAATCACATGGTTACTGGTTTGCACATCCGTTTGCTCCCTTAACTGAATGCTTTTAAAAAGTAGCTCTCAGTGCTAAGTACACAGTAGGCACGGAATAAATGTTTACCATGTTTCCTGTGTATCACAGTTTATCGACAGGACACTGTCTCGTAGACGAGAAAGCCCGGCAGCAGGTATTTCGTGGCCTCTATGGGCCCGTGTTGTCAGAGCTCTCCGTCGGTTTGAGAGTTGTGTTTTAGAGCTATAAGTACCTCTGAATAAATTTAAATAATTGTGAATTTCAGAGAGAATGTTTCCATTTCTCATGCCTCAGTCTCCTTTCGTCTTTACCAACACTGTAATCAAGGCACAGGGTCTTATTTGAGCTAACAAATAATTAGCCTTCATTACGCAAGTGCTGAGTAACTTGACCTTAAAAGGCTGCGGAACTTGACGGGCAGTGGATCTAGCCAGCTGCGTCTGCTTCCTTGGTGCGCTGGGCCCTGTGCGTAGGAGCTGCTTTGGGAGAGTCTGAGGGAGCCATTGCCTGACACGCTCCCTCTCTGATCTGAAAAGCGCTGTTGCTTTCAGGCCAGGGAGCTGCGTGGTGTCAGACAGATTGTGCCATTTGAAATCTGTGTTTCCTCTTCATAGACTATAAGCTATTTAAACAGAAGCACATTTTCTGAGATGTACGCCTATATTGTTCTTTGTTCATTTTTTTTTTTTCTCATTTTTGACTAAAACTAAAAGCAAAATTTGAACAGTGAGATACGGGTGATATATGTGAAGCTAACGGGAAATGGACAGTATTTAAAATATCCCAGACAACACAGATGAACTAATTTCCAAAACACCCCAAGAACTGATCTCCTTGAATTTGCAGTGGCTGAGAATTAAGCATGAAAACAATGTAAAGAGAATCAAGAGGAAATAAATGTTAGGTTTAAATTATATATGAAAGGTTTCAGTGGTTTGAAAATCAAAATAATTAGGTTAAAAATACACATACATGGCAGACAGCAGTGTCTTTAATGTATGAAACACTTCTCTCTTGGACCAATAAGTCCAAGTAAAAGCAGTGTTATTATTAACAACAATATTAAATTTTTAGATGTTACCATGTGCTGGGTGCCTTTTAAGGATTTTCCATGTATTTTAATTCTCATAGTAATGATTTGAGGTAGCTGCTATTGTTATTACTCCATTTTATAGATGAGGCAGCAGAGTCACAGGGTAAGTGAATTTCAGCGTGCTTGCACACCTAGTAAATTATGTAGTTTCTGAATGGATGACTTTCTTTGTATTGCAGAAGCGTGGCTCTGATGCCTGTCCTCTCGGCCAGTAGCCTATACTGCTTAAAATGGGCAAAGGGCAAGANCAAGGGCCTGGTCTCTATAATCTGTTCCATTTGAGGCAATTAGGCCCCTAAATGTCCCCTGTGTTCTTAACCACTCACAGCATCTGCTGACTCACCTTCTCAGTCCAGCTGGTGAAAACATATCTCTATAGTTGGGGATGTCATGTTCAAAACCTAAAGCTGTAAGGAAGGAGATACACGGAGCATTCCTGTCTTGCCCTCTTAGGGCCCTTTCGTCCTTTGGTGTGTGGAGAGCCACGCTTCCCTTTGCTGCTGCTAGCCCCGTCATTCAGGACGGTCTGGCCCGCGTTCTCATTCTTTCTCTCTTGTGACAATGCACTTACCTTTTATGAGACTCAGTTTTGTTATTCATAAAGAGGGGTTAAAAATACTCAGGAAGTGAAGAAGTGAAGTGAAGTGAAGTGAAGTCGCTCAGTCGTGTCCGACTCTTTGCGACCCCATGGACTGTAGCCCGCCAGGCTCCTCCCTCCATGGGATTCTCCAGGCAAAGAGTACTGGAGTGGGTTGCCATTTCCTTCTCCAGGGAAAATACTCAGGAGGGTCGTTGGAAAGGTTAAAAGTGATTTACCTAAAATATAACATATCATAACATGAGTGGATTTTTTTTTAGCATTTTAAGAGCATCATTGCTAGATTTTTTGCTACAACAGACTATATAGTTTTATGTAAGACAAAGTTAACAACTATCTCTTTTCTACTCTTGTTAATTAAATGGACAAATTCCACTGCCGACTGCTGATGCTGCTAAGTCACTTCAGTCGTGTCTGACCCTCAGCGATTCCCATGGACTGCAGCCTTCCAGGCTCCTCCGTCCATGAGATTTTCCAGGCAAGAGTACTGGAGTGGATTGCCATTGCCTTCTCCACCACCACTGACTCCTCAGCACTTAATATTCTTTTCCCAGGTTCAAGACTGTTGGCCACCATTTGTATTTGTGATTGGAAGGAACTTTTCTTTTGGTCCAGCTCCCCTCAACAGGCTCAGCTTTCCCACATCTTGTCCGCTGTACACTACTCAGCCTCTGGCAGCTAAGTTTTTGGGTGGCATTTCAGTGCCCGTGGGGATACTACTTCTCGTGCTTTACACTGTTTTAATTTTTTGATGTAAAATTATTTCACCCTCCTCGGAACTGCCAGAGTGCTTTGCCTTAATCACATGGTTACTGGTTTGCACATCCGTTTGCTCCCTTAACTGAATGCTTTTAAAAAGTAGCTCTCAGTGCTAAGTACACAGTAGGCACGGAATAAATGTTTACCATGTTTCCTGTGTATCACAGTTTATCGACAGGACACTGTCTCGTAGACGAGAAAGCCCGGCAGCAGGTATTTCGTGGCCTCTATGGGCCCGTGTTGTCAGAGCTCTCCGTCGGTTTGAGAGTTGTGTTTTAGAGCTATAAGTACCTCTGAATAAATTTAAATAATTGTGAATTTCAGAGAGAATGTTTCCATTTCTCATGCCTCAGTCTCCTTTCGTCTTTACCAACACTGTAATCAAGGCACAGGGTCTTATTTGAGCTAACAAATAATTAGCCTTCATTACGCAAGTGCTGAGTAACTTGACCTTAAAAGGCTGCGGAACTTGACGGGCAGTGGGTCTAGCCAGCTGCGTCTGCTTCCTTGGTGCGCTGGGCCCTGTGCGTAGGAGCTGCTTTGGGAGAGTCTGAGGGAGCCATTGCCTGACACGCTCCCTCTCTGATCTGAAAAGCGCTGTTGCTTTCAGGCCAGGGAGCTGCGTGGTGTCAGACAGATTGTGCCATTTGAAATCTGTGTTTCCTCTTCATAGACTATAAGCTATTTAAACAGAAGCACATTTTCTGAGATGTACGCCTATATTGTTCTTTGTTCATTTTTTTTTTTTCTCATTTTTGACTAAAACTAAAAGCAAAATTTGAACAGTGAGATACGGGTGATATATGTGAAGCTAACGGGAAATGGACAGTATTTAAAATATCCCAGACAACACAGATGAACTAATTTCCAAAACACCCCAAGAACTGATCTCCTTGAATTTGCAGTGGCTGAGAATTAAGCATGAAAACAATGTAAAGAGAATCAAGAGGAAATAAATGTTAGGTTTAAATTATATATGAAAGGTTTCAGTGGTTTGAAAATCAAAATAATTAGGTTAAAAATACACATACATGGCAGACAGCAGTGTCTTTAATGTATGAAACACTTCTCTCTTGGACCAATAAGTCCAAGTAAAAGCAGTGTTATTATTAACAACAATATTAAATTTTTAGATGTTACCATGTGCTGGGTGCCTTTTAAGGATTTTCCATGTATTTTAATTCTCATAGTAATGATTTGAGGTAGCTGCTATTGTTATTACTCCATTTTATAGATGAGGCAGCAGAGTCACAGGGTAAGTGAATTTCAGCGTGCTTGCACACCTGGTAAATTATGTAGTTTCTGAATGGATGACTTTCTTTGTATCGCAGAAGCGTGGCTCTGATGCCTGTCCTCTCGGCCAGTAGCCTATACTGCTTAAAATGGGCAAAGGGCAAGAAAGGACATTTTTAAAGAAAAATAGGTAAAATGGCCCCAAATCATGAAAAATTTTTTGTTTCACTAATGACGCAGAAGGAAGTAAAACTCTAAATGAAATTTATTTTCTTCTCTGACTAGGGTGATGGAAATAAGACATTTCCACGGAGTGGTGGTAGGAATTCATTTCTCCCAGTGCAGGGCTGTGGGGAGGGCTGTGGGGAGGGCTGAGGTTCTCTGCTCAGGATGTGGGGGACTGCCGCTGCCTCGGCCATGCTCCTGGAAGGCTGGGTATGGCCGACGTAGCTGGCCCCGAAGTCGGGCTGGTGCACTAGGCGTGCCGCTGGTTGGGATGCACAATCCGAGGTCGCCTTGCTACGGCTTTTCTTTCCAAGCACGAGTGGGGCCTGGCCAGGGACAACCACGCACGTGGCACGGAGGACGAGCAAGAGGTTTCGCGGTTTCCTTTTGAGCCCGTCTTTCTGAAGAGAGCGCCAGGCTTGCAGCTTTGATGATGAATTGTACATTATCAGTTTATTGTGGCACTGTGGAATCTCAGGGAAATTTCATTCAGCTGCACTAAGTCACCTCAACTGTTGACAAATGATTCTTGATGTTTAGTTTGGTACAAGATGCAGAGAATGTAGGTCTGCTTCCTTTATTCAAACTCAGTAACTGGTTTGGGACAATTAATTTCCAATTGTTTCCCAGTAGAGCAGATTTACTTGTATATTAATGAGGCACAGGTGTTGGGCCCCTGGTGCCTGTGTGCCTGGGAGGCATGTTTCAGTTGTTTATCTCCTCAGCCATAGGTACGGCAAGGTACTCAAGCTTGCCTTTCACAGTTTTTACAGTGAGGCTTTTTATTTTTTTTGATTTTTTTTCACATTTGCCTGCACCTGTTAAAATTTTAAGACTGTTCGTGTAGAAAGAAGTTGCAAAGATTTCAATAGTAAATAGAACTAAAAATTAAAGGAAATAGTCTTCTATTCTGTTTAACTGCCCAGCCTTACGTGAAAGAGAAGTGAGTTGACTTCATGCGATCTTTCAGATGAGAAGACAATATGATCAATCAATGACCCAAATTTTGGTTGTGTATTTTTGAAGCAGGTATATCTTTGTTAGTGTCTAGAGCAGTCATATACTTGTATTAATACTCATTGTTTTTCTTGTTGATTCACTGAACTGCACTACCAACATTTAAAAGGCAGTGGAATAGCCTCCATAGACATTATGAATTTCAGTAGCTGGCATAATTATAGCGATCTACATATTCATTAAATCTACAGGAGAACTCTGTCCAAAAAGACAGCCATGCGTTCAGAAACAGACAACTAAATATATATATTTTAAAAGTTGCATCTCTGAGACTTATTTAAAATTAAATTCCTGTAGCGCTCCTCTCCAAGCAGAAGGATTTTAACAAAAGGATCTCCATGCTTTGGTTTCTTGCATCTAGGAAAGAATGGGAAGAACTATTTGTAAACAGCAATTACCTGGCAACAGTAAGGCAGAAGGGGATTAATGGGCAGCTGAGAAGCAGCAGGTTCCGCAGCATTTGCTGGAAGGTAAGAAGAAAATATTTATTTACAGTTTGTGGTTGCAGTCTATCAACACATTACCTGATGCCCTGGAAGATCACCCATGCGGGGGATCACTGAATTTTCCAAGAGACTTCATTCGCGAGGTTTTGGCTATCTAGGTTTATCTTTCATAGGACATTTGCTAATAAGGTTGAAGCAAGCGCCTTAGTCCTGGATAGCTGGCGATGGTGCAGGAGTCATTTGAAATACTGGTCTTTTCATCCCATTTGATGGTGCGGAACTCAAGCGAAGCCTTCTGGGTCCCCAGAGGCGTCTGCGGAAATCCTTGGCGTTGCGCAGGGGTTGTGGGTGGCTGTTCTCAGGCTCGTGTCACACCGAGTGCTACCTTGCAGTCGCCCACCTTCATTTCTGCAGGAATAGCAGACAGATAAGATGCTTTCATGTTTTCTGCACTGAACATAGTGAAGGGCAGCGAGGAGAAGTGGAGAGAAATTCGGTCAGTTTCTTTCAAAGGAAGGCCGTTGGTCAGCCCCTGGGAGACGATCTGCAGTGTCTCTCGTGGCTTAGAAATCGGTCCCTTTTTGTTCTTTCAAAATGAATCAGTTTAGATTGAGACTCACTTTTTAAATGACTTCTCTTGCAAGTTGTTTAGGGTTCATCTGCATAAATTGAGCAGATGAGCTGGCAAGTGAAGACAGTAAGGAACATTAATGTCTTAGACAGGTTGAAACCTGATAGTTCAGGTTAATACTTAAAGTGCGTTCTCCTTCTGCTCAGGGAAGGCAGGGCCGTGCTGCTCGGCTGTGTTCTGCCCAGGAAAGGCAGGGCTGTGCTGCTCGGCTGCGTTCTGCTCGGGGAAGGCAGGGCCGCGCTGCTCGGCCGCGTGTGCCGGGGGCTCTGCCCCCCCTCCATGCTGTTTACCTTTTTGAGTCTCCTTCCTTTGCTAAAAATAAACTCAAACCCAGGTTTATTTTAATGTTTTATTAAACTAAATTAAATCAAATTTGTCTCTTTGAGAACGCTTGTTAATTTTGTAAACTGATTGCTAGTTGTAGATTGCATTTTCTGCTGTAAGAGGAATGGCTTCACTGCCCAGGCTTGTCCTCAGATTGCTCCTCTCTGTCCGTTGCCTGCTGGCCTGAAGGCAGACCTCGGAAACCTTGGCGCTGCCGAGTGGACCTTGTGCTTGTTGGTGCCCTCTGTCAGTCGCCCCCGTGATGCACGGAAGGAGAGCCGCCTGCACTCGAGCCCTCGTGAATTCCCCCTGTTCCCCTTTCCTGTGACTCTGGAGAGGGCATGGCTCCATCCTGGGCTGTGCCCTCTAGGATCTTGCTTCCTGGCCTTTGTGCGCTTCTGCAGCTGTCCATGTTGGTGTCTGTCTCTCACTCACCCCCACGCACAGCTGCGGGCTGGAATGGTGGTGAGCGTGAAGCACCACGAATGCATCTTCTTCAGTTTTCAAGTGATGTCCTTTGATGTAGTTTCACGTTTTCTTAGGATTTTTATAAAAGTTTTCCTGTTTTTTTTTTTGACAGCTTTTTCTTTGTGTTCTTCCTCAAGATAAAAGCCAGTGGATAAGTAAAATTAAAGAACTAAGAGCATGGTATAGCAGCATTAAGGAAATAGTAAGTTGGACTTTAAGTAATGTAACTGTTTTCTTAATTAGGCTTTGAAGGCCCGCAGCCTGACCTTTGCGTGTGTGTTTTCTTTCTTTCCAGCACATCACAAACCCTAGGAAGGCTGTTGGCCAGCAAGACTTGATGATCAATAACCCCCTTTCCCAGGACGAAGGGGTAAAGTTGGTGTTTATTCGCGGCTCAGCCGCTCTTGCTCACGAGAGCATGCTTGTGTCTCATTGTCAGTCACCGTGGAAGCAGTGTTCCTCGGCACCAGCGGGACGATCCTTTCACCCCCGTGTTAGTCCACCTGGAGCCAGCTGGGCGTTATTCCCTGCTGTGTGCTGACAGTGTTGGGGGAAGCCAGTGGGCTGCTTCTGGAGCCGGCACGGTGGAGGGGAGCCCCCGGGGCTGTGAGAGCTCAGGGCAGAGACGAGAACCGAGAGCAGGGCGCGGCTGGGGCCGAAAGGCCGCCGTGCACAGAGCCTCCCTTCCCTCAGAAGTGAGAAGGCCGCCGGGAGGACAGCTCTGCGGAAGGAGACAGCTGTGTGTAGGGACTCCCTGAACGGGGTGTAAGGTCGGGAAAAGGATGAGGCCCTCCACCTCAGATCCCAGCAGGACGAGCAGTGGTCGCCTCAGAGGCACTGTGTCGCTTCTCCGGCTCCTGTTTCTGTGCTGAAGGACGTTGTTTTGTTTCACATTTTCTGTACAAATTGACATTTTTTTTTCCTCGTATGTGTAATTATTATAGTCAGTGAACATTAAGCAGTTTTTAAAACTTGAAGTTCATATTTTAAGAAATAGATAAAAATCGATGCGCTCATGAAACCAAAGCTTTGTAGAAGACGTGGCGTGTCTTTCTGTGCTGGGAATTCAGGTCAGGCGCCCGTGGGGCCAGCTGGCCTGCGGCCTCCTCTAGCACAGGTAGGCCTTTTTGTTGCTGTGAGGGTAGCAGCAGACGTCTAGCAGTAACAGGATCGTTCACTTTAAGCAGATAGTAGAAAAATTTCAATAGGCACAGTAACATCACTGGAAAAACCAATGTTAGAATGATTATGTGTCTCTGAGATTAGGCTAGATTTTAATAAAGCATTTTCCAGTTCCAGGTTTTCTATCTGCAATGTGAAATCATAACTCAGAGAAGGATAAATTTTAATTATTTGAATCATTAGATTGAGATCATAAAAGTCAAGCAAAGGTGCAGTATTGTTTTAAATAAATTGCTTTCCTTATTTCAGAGTCTTTGGAACAAATTCTTCCAGGATAAAGAACTTCGGTCAATGATTGAACAGGATGTCAAAAGAACGTATGTAGAACTGTTTACAAGTTTCCTTCAGTAATTCAGACTGGTGTTACCTCTTTGAAATCTTGGCAAACTATACAATCTATAGAGGAGCCTCAGTCGAATCCCGTATTCTACTTATGTTAACAGTTATTTTGGCCAAATTTTGATGATAATAGTTATTTTCTATTCTTAAATTATAGACTTTTGTGTTCCCTTTGTCAAAATAAATTGCGCTTATAATATTGGTGATAATATAATATATAAATACATAAATGTTTAAATCAGTTTTTCAGTTTCCAATGTTTGCTTGTAGTCATGTGCTTCTAATTAAGGTTATATTTTAAAGTCTTAATACTTGTTTTGCTAGAAAAAAATTTTTTGCTTTACACCTTTGAATCCCTTTCTAATCAAATTACTATTTAAATGACAGGTATATTTTTACCCCCTTTTACTTCTGTTCCTCTTGACACCATTCAAGTTTGCAAACAACTCCAGATCATCTCAGTATTTACTATACGAAGTGGATCTTTATCCAGCATATAGTTAATTTCTGTAACTTTTATGTATTGGACCTCACTTTTTGGGGGTCATGTAATGAGCACATGGAATTTGTGTGGGAAAAGCCTGGGGTAAGTTCTAGCAAGGTATGCTGTAATCCTGGACAAAGTAATTTCAACAAAGGTCTTTCCCCCTTAGATGTTCATTTCTGCAAAACAGAGATAAGACCGAGCACCTCATGGCATGGTCACAGGTTCACGTGTTGTTAGCGTAGTAAATCAGCTGTGTCTACATTCTAAGCTGTGTCAGTGTCAGCCGAGCGCCCTTCCTCACCGGGGTCTGGGATGAGCCTGCGGTCTGAGAGCCCGTACCTCCAGGGCCGCCTTCCAGGCCCCTTGCACCTCTGTCTGTCTGCCCTACTCCGGTTCAGGTCCCGTTCGACTGGGTGCGCAGGCAGGCCCCTGGCTCCAACACTGCGCTCTCTCCAGGCCCCAGACAGAATGATCAGATGACGTGGACTTGCATTAAGGTCATACTACTGATTTAACAAATGAGATTTTCTACTTTAAAATGGAAGTACTTCAGAGGGGTCGTGGGTTCAGAGAATAGCAGCACCACTGATACCTGGCCGTGGTGGCGAGTTGGAGGCGGGAAGCGTGCAGCATTTGGGTGAGCCTGGTTAGGACGAGGAGCAAGCAGGTTCGGGGCAGTTACCCTCCTGAGTCAGGCCGTGGTACTGGTCTCTTGTCGGTGGTTTCAGAAGGCAGAGTGCCGTTTTGGTTCACAGGAGGCTCTCAGTAAATATTTGTTGGATAAAACAGAAGGATGAATTTCCTCACCCATCACTTTAGTAACTAGCTGGGTAATCAGTGGTGATAAAACAGGGTTCATAAAAACAAAGTGCACAGTGTCTATCGTTTACCAGGCAGTAACGACATCTCTTTTTTAAAATGCTGAGCAGTTATCTTAGAAAACTTGATAGCTTACGTTTGAAGTAGCCGATAAGAGTGTGAGTGTCTCTGCTGTTGTCAAATGGAAGTGGAGGCACCGTGGCACTGGACAGGGTCCCACACCAGGACAGCCAGGCCAGGTTGCTGAAGGCAGCAGGCACAGAAGGAGAAAGGGGAAGAAAAGGGTGGAGAGCAAAGCCAAGCAGCAAGTGGGACTGTGAGCCCCTTCAGCGTTTTGGTTCCTTAGATCAGACATTTCTGCTTTGCTGTGTGGGAAAATGTGATTTCTCAAAAGCTATATTTTGTGTGTTTTTCTTATAAATATAAAATGTGTGTGTGTCTGCGTGTATAATACACATACATGGCAATTTTTGCCTTATAATTTGTCTCCACTGGTGCATTTTAATTCAGGTTACAAAGCTGAGATGCAGAGAAGGCCTCTGGGTGGGGGAGGTTCATACCTCCTTCCCCAGAAGTCTCTCCCATGTCGCACCTCACATTTTGAGGAAATCTCCTAGCCATCTCTATGTGAATCCTGTGGCAAGTAGCTTAGCTTGTAGGGCAAGGCCGTCCATCTTATTTTTAAGCCACCAAATTGCTAATCATAGAGGCTGAGTAGCTTGAGCAATCTCACTGTTAGCCCTCAGGCCCCATGCCCTCCGCAGAAGGCGCTGCGTGTCTGACTCTTTGTGGCCCCATGGCCCACGGCTCCCCAGGCTCCTCTCCCATGGAATTTTCCAGGCAAGAATACTGGAGTGGGTTGCTGTTTGCTACTCCGGGGATCGAATGTTGTGTCTCTCGCGTCTTCTGCACGGGCAGGCAGATTCTTGACCGCTGCACTACCTGGGATGCCTTTAGCAGGCACTTCATGATCCCAAATCCATGGTTTTCAACCCAGTCTGCTCGGCAGCTCATCCTGCAGTGGGCGGAGAGCGGGAGCAGCGCCGCTCCGTGACTGTCCACCCGCGGCTGCGGGAGAGTCGGGTGGTTGTGACTGACTGTCTCCTGTGTTTCAGACCTGNGGGGAGCCCCCGGGGCTGTGAGAGCTCAGGGCAGAGACGAGAACCGAGAGCAGGGCGCGGCTGGGGCCGAAAGGCCGCCGTGCACAGAGCCTCCCTTCCCTCAGAAGTGAGAAGGCCGCCGGGAGGACAGCTCTGCGGAAGGAGACAGCTGTGTGTAGGGACTCCCTGAACGGGGTGTAAGGTCGGGAAAAGGATGAGGCCCTCCACCTCAGATCCCAGCAGGACGAGCAGTGGTCGCCTCAGAGGCACTGTGTCGCTTCTCCGGCTCCTGTTTCTGTGCTGAAGGACGTTGTTTTGTTTCACATTTTCTGTACAAATTGACATTTTTTTTTCCTCGTATGTGTAATTATTATAGTCAGTGAACATTAAGCAGTTTTTAAAACTTGAAGTTCATATTTTAAGAAATAGATAAAAATCGATGCGCTCATGAAACCAAAGCTTTGTAGAAGACGTGGCGTGTCTTTCTGTGCTGGGAATTCAGGTCAGGCGCCCGTGGGGCCAGCTGGCCTGCGGCCTCCTCTAGCGCAGGTAGGCCTTTTTGTTGCTGTGAGGGTAGCAGCAGACGTCTAGCAGTAACAGGATCGTTCACTTTAAGCAGATAGTAGAAAAATTTCAATAGGCACAGTAACATCACTGGAAAAACCAATGTTAGAATGATTATGTGTCTCTGAGATTAGGCTAGATTTTAATAAAGCATTTTCCAGTTCCAGGTTTTCTATCTGCAATGTGAAATCATAACTCAGAGAAGGATAAATTTTAATTATTTGAATCATTAGATTGAGATCATAAAAGTCAAGCAAAGGTGCAGTATTGTTTTAAATAAATTGCTTTCCTTATTTCAGAGTCTTTGGAACAAATTCTTCCAGGATAAAGAACTTCGGTCAATGATTGAACAGGATGTCAAAAGAACGTATGTAGAACTGTTTACAAGTTTCCTTCAGTAATTCAGACTGGTGTTACCTCTTTGAAATCTTGGCAAACTATACAATCTATAGAGGAGCCTCAGTCGAATCCCGTATTCTACTTATGTTAACAGTTATTTTNTCGGTCAATGATTGAACAGGATGTCAAAAGAACGTATGTAGAACTGTTTACAAGTTTCCTTCAGTAATTCAGACTGGTGTTACCTCTTTGAAATCTTGGCAAACTATACAATCTATAGAGGAGCCTCAGTCGAATCCCGTATTCTACTTATGTTAACAGTTATTTTGGCCAAATTTTGGTGATAATAGTTACTTTCTATTCTTAAATTATAGACTTTTGTGTTCCCTTTGTCAAAATAAATTGCGCTTATAATATTGGTGATAATATAATATATAAATACATAAATGTTTAAATCAGTTTTTCAGTTTCCAATGTTTGCTTGTAGTCATGTGCTTCTAATTAAGGTTATATTTTAAAGTCTTAATACTTGTTTTGCTAGAAAAAAATTTTTTGCTTTACACCTTTGAATCCCTTTCTAATCAAATTACTATTTAAATGACAGGTATATTTTTACCCCCTTTTACTTCTGTTCCTCTTGACACCATTCAAGTTTGCAAACAACTCCAGATCATCTCAGTATTTACTATACGAAGTGGNCCCGGGAGGAGGGCTGAGGAGCCTGGATTGTGTGAACAGGAGCATGGGACCCAGGAGAGGGCGGCTGCTGTGCTGTGGGCGGGGGTGGAAGTGGGCGCAGTCCCTGGAAGGGCAGTGGGTGTCAGAGATGCGGGCGCAGGCAGTCTGGAGCAGATACAAGCTGAGGACATGTATTGGATTGTTGTGGCTGTCTCCACTCCTCGGTTTGGTTCCACTGTTCACCACTGGTGGGCCTTCCACCTCTCTCCTGGGGGTCTCTGTCTAACTCTTTCTCTTGACTCTGTTAACTTGCTTTTCCCATCCACCTCATGTGCTGAACCCTTTTTCTCTCAAACACGTTCCTAGTCCTGCCCCTGCTTGCCTGTGACCTCAGGTTTTGCAGAAGACGTGCTTATCCAGACTCCCTAGCACGCACACTGTCCCTTTTCAGACTGTCCAGTTACCTTTGTGTTACTGACTTCTAGTTTAATCCCACTGGTCTAGGGGCAGGCATCGTATGATTCCTCTTCTGTGAAATTTGACATGTGTTCTGTAGTCCAGAATGGGACCTGCCTCTGAGAATGTTCTGTGTGAGCTGGAGGAGAATGCATATCCTGCTTTGTTGGATGAAAGTGACCTGTAGATGTCAGTTAGGTCCAGTTGGTTGATGATGTTGCATAGTTCAGCTCTGTCCTTACTGGTTTGCTGCCTGCCAGTTCTATCCATGTCTGAGCAAAGGGTGTTAGAGTTTCCAGCTGTAATAGTGGATTCTTTCGTTTCTCCTGGGCTTCCCAGGTGGCTCAGAGGGTAAAGCGTCCACCTGGGAGACCTGGGTTCAATCCCTGGGTCAGGAAAATCCCTTGGAGAAGGAAATGGCAACCCACTCCAGTACTCTTGCCTGGAAAATCCCATGGACGGAGGAGCCTGGTAGGCTACAGTCCTCGGGGTCACAAAGAGTCGGACAGGACTGAGCGACTCCACCTTCACTTTCATTCTCTTCACAGTGTGTCAGGCTTTGCCTTGCACGGTGTGACGCTCTGTTGTCGGGTGGTTCTGGTTATGGCCTGTATGTCTTCTTGTAGAATTGATCCCTTTATCATTATTCGGTGCCTTTTTTTATCTTTTAGCCAGTGTTAGCATTGTATATTGTTCTCCAACTATTTCCTTTTAATCTATATGTATCTTTATATTTAAAGTGGTTTCATAGGCAACATGATATTGGATTTCAAAATGATTCCTTGTAAGGCAAGTCTACTGACCGATTCTCTCAATTTTTGCTTGTCCGAGAAAGTTTGATTTCTCCTTCACTTTTTAAGGGTAGTTTTGTAGCGGGCAGAATTCTAGTTTGGCAAGTTTCTCCTTCTCAAACACTTGGAATTTTCCAGTCCACCTTCTGTCCTGCATGGCTTCTGAAGAGAGCTGAAGGTAATTCTTGATTCCTCTATCGGTGAGATGAAGTCCCACCATCCCCTCCCGCCCGTTTAGGAACTCTGCCTTTGGTGCTCTGCAGTTTGGAAATGGTGCGCTGAGGCGCCTCCTTGGGCCCTGGCCCTGCGCGCTGGCTTCTGGGCTCCCTGGCCCCGCGGTCCTGCAGCCGCGTCGTGTGTGCGGTGCCCTCCGTGACTGTCTCTTCAGATGCTTCTCCTGCTCTTTCCTCTCTTCTCCTGCTGTCCCCGTGCGCGCCCCTGATGCTCTACCCTGTTTTTTCCAGTCGTCTTCACTTGCTTTTCAGTTGTTGAGGATTTTGCTGAGACATCCTCAGGCTCAGATTCTCTCCTCAGCTGCTTCCAGTCTACTCAAGCACTCAGCCCAGCAAAGGCACTCTTCTCTGTTACCGTTTATACCTCTAAGTTCACTTTTGGGTCTTCCTTAGGATCTCTGCTTCCTACTAACCTTGCCTGTCTGTTCTCGCACACTGTCTGCTTTATCCACTGGAGCCCTGAGTGTAGTCATCAGACTTGTTCTAAACCCCTGACTTCATAATTGCAGTTTCTCTGGTTCTGATGCTTGCTCTGTGTCTTCCAGTTGTTCTTCCTGCCTTCAGGCCTTGTAATGTTGTTGTTCAGCTTTGTTGTACGACAGCTAGATGAGACTCCCTGGCTACAGGCGCTGCTGTCAGAGCTCGTTTGTAATGAGCTGAGCTGAGGGGGAGGGGAAGCATCCTTTAGCTGTGGGGTCAGTCTTTTCATGCCCCTGGACTAGGCCCTTCACAGTGTTTCTCGACTCGCCCTTCTTCCCCTTGGATGGGCAGGATGGCTGTGGTGGGGGTTGGGCTGGGCATCTCCCGCTCCCCGGGCCAGTTAGGGGCCGCTGGAGTCTCAGCAGGTTGGGCTCTGGGTAACTCGTCCTCTCTGCAGGCAGGCCTCGTCGGAAAGAGCAGAGTCCCGCCCTGCCCGGCTTGGCCCCTTTGCCCCCCCTGCCTGGCGGAGGGGATTCCTGCCCAGCTTGGCCCCTTTGCCCCCCTCCCCCCGCCTGGCGGAGGGGATTCCTGCCCAGCTTGGCCCCTTTGCCCCCCCTGCCTGGCGGAGGGGATTCCTCTGGCTTTCACTGTGGAAACCTGGCCGAGCGTCTAGAGGTGGACCTCACAGTTCTGTGTCTCCCTGTGGTGGAGTTTTCCTGGAGTTTCTGCCCTCAGAGGTGACGCCCGTGGGCCCAGGAGCCTGGTGGCCGCGGTCCCGGGGCCTGCAGAGGCGCTGCTTCTGTGCAGGCTCTGCGCAGCTCCTCTGCTGCCGTGCGCGCCCTGCTGCACTGAGCCCAGCAGCCCTCCCTTCAAGCCTGAGTTCACCACCACCCTGTTCTTGAAGCGTGTTCCGGTCTTTACAACTGGAAATACCTTGTGCCTGTTCTGTGTCCAGTGGCATTGTCCTGGTGGCTTTGTAGTGACATCACTTACGTTTTCCTGACAGTGCTCGTTTATTCGGGCTCACCAGTGCAGTCACTGCATCTGTATTAGTCTCCTTAGCATTGTGTATGCCAAGATAAATGCGGCGTGGGCCCTTAGGAAGCTCACAGTCTAGTAGAGAAGGCAGACCTAAAGAAACTTCCAGAGCAGGAGAGCAGCGCTGCGATGGGGAGAGGGCCCGCAGGAGCGCCAGGAAGCGCCCCGAGCTCCATGTTCCGACCCGGGAGGCCTGTCTAAGTGTGCCCGACCCCTGACCCCGTGCCTGCCTGAGGCAGACTGTGCTGTGCTCAGTCGTGCCCGACCCTTTGTGACCCCATGGACTGTACCCTGCCAGGCTCCTCTGTCCACAGGGATTCTCCAGGCAAGAATACTGAAGCTTCCCTTCTCCAGGGCATCTGCCCAGCCCAGGGATCCAACCCAGGTCTCCTGCCTTGCAGGCGAATTCTTTACTGTCTCAGCTGCTAAGGAAGCCCAAGAATACTGGAGTGGGTAGCCTATCCCTTCTCCAGAGAAACTTCCTGACCCAGGAATTGAACTGAGGTCTCCTGCCTTACGGTGGATTCTTTACCAGTTGAGCTACGAGGGAAGCCCGTGTCCACCTAGCGGGCTACTCTAAATACCTGAGCACGTTAGCTCAGCACCAGATGCAGCGCACAGGGGATCTCGGCCCCTGCTCAGTGGAGCTTGGGAAAACACGCCAAGTACTCACCCTGGGAAACATGGGCATAAAATAGTGTGAACAGTTCCCTCATTTCTTTCACTTTCATCATGTTATTATCAGTGTCAAGTACTTGTATTGCTGTAACTTGCAAGACCCTGAGAGAGGCAGAATAAAGGGTGGGAAATCTGGGGAAATGGCCCAGGCCGCAGTTTCAGACCTCTGGTAACCCCTGGAGGGCGTTGCTGTCTTTGTGCAGAGTCGGGGTGGTGCCTAATTAATGCTCATTGATTGTGAATCCTCTCACTTACGATCAGTGTTTTTCAATTGTAGTAATAACATCTCTAACATTTTCAATCTTCAGAAACATAAACACACTTAAAAAATACTATTATCCGCCTTCTAGTCTGAGTTTAAATAAGATAATTTCATCTCGTAAGCTGTGTTGTTTTCTCATTATAGAATTTATTTGATCTGAATATGTCACTGAATTAAATGTTATCTTCTCTTTCAACTAATTTTAATATTGTTTTATGCTACTAACCTTTTTTGCCTCAAAGGGTTTTGTATTCATTTCAATTAATTGTTCCTTATTTCAGCCTAATGAGGTTGTTACTGTTCTCATTTTTATTACTGAATGGGGAAAAAACTGATAATCAAAAGGTAAATCAAGTAGCTTCCAATTTATAGCATTTCTACTTCAGAACTGGAGCCGTCCATTCTGAACCAGTTTTGCCATGCTTCAAAGGCTTAACATTATATGAAATTCAGTATTATTTAAAATTATGGGAAATATTGAGTTCAGAATAAAGTATCATTTCCATATTATATACGGAAGATGTCTGTTATTTGATCTATCAGGGATTATTTTGAAAGTATATTTACAGTGTCTATACTGTCATTTGCAAATTAACACATGTATAGGCTGTTAGTGTCAAATAGCGTCGTCTTTTCTTCTGATGCCTCTCTTGAAGTAAACGATTAAAGTTTGGCTTCCTTTTGTCACTGTGACTGACGATATTTACGGGTCTGTCGGGTTGCCTCTCGGGCCCCCAGCCCCAGCCTCTCGTCTTTCTGGTTCTGTGCACGGCTCTTGCCGTCTGCGCCTCAGGCAGCTTACTCTTAAGCTCATTTCACTCTGTCCCACTTGGTTCTCCAAGACACGGTTAGACCTTTAACAGCCTTCTCATTCGACGATCCCTTTTGTTTGTATTCCCCATATGGTCCAAACTTCACTCTTTATTTCAGCAAACTTTGTGTCCTCAATTTTTTTATATTGTCATTTGATATTTTGTGGATCCACTAATAATTGCTTAAACTTTCTCTTTAAAAAAAGAGATGTGTACTGTCCAGTTTGGTAGCCCCCAGGCACATGTGGAGATTTAAATTGAAATTAATTTAGATTAAATAAAATAAGTCTTCATCAGCCACTCTCAAGTGCTAATGGCTACTGTATAAGCCAGCACAGATAGAAGACATTTCTATCACTATAGAAAGTTCTGCTGGACAGTAACGTGAAAATAATTTGATTGTTATATTTCTCTACTGCATATGACAGGAATATAAGCACTCTATTCTTTGTTCGCAGTGAACTTGAGAGGCGGCCTGCGCTTGATATTCACTTTGTTTCCTGTCTCTGCCCTTGAGAAGCCTCCATGAGCTTTTACAGTGTATGAGTCTTATATGAGTTTTTATGGTATATAAGTCTTATATGAGTTTTTCATCAAATTTAGTTATTGTGTAGTGAATAGTGTAAAATTAGACTACATTGAGAATGTTTTCTGTATTAATAATATACAAAAGTGATTTTACAGAGTTGGTTTTTTTTCCCTCCTTATTTAAAGTCCATCTTCTACACATTTCCTGTTTTTCAGAGAAATGATGCTGGTTCTCTAACCCAACAGTGACTGTCACACTAGTGCAAAGTTAAGATAACCTGAATGTTGGTGTGTTTTATTCAGTTTCCTCCAAGCCCCCCCCGCCCCACCTTTTTTTTTAGTTAAATAAAAACCAAATTCCTCAGGGAAAGAAAAATTTTACAAGCAATTTCAGAGCAGAATTGATTTTGGTGTGTGTTAATGCAGACAATCTGCCCAGTGTTAAAATGTTACAGAGAAAAAAAAACCACACAAGCTGCCATGTTCGTGTGATCACACCAAAATAGCAGCTTGTGTTTATATTTTCAGTCTCCTCGAGGTGGACTGCAGGCACACCGCGCCGCGCGGCTGTGCTGGCCGTGGTGCTGTGGTTCCGTCTGATGCCGGCGCCGTACACGCTTGTGCATGCACGACCAGCCCTCACATGTGCACTTGTTCACAGCCGCGGAAGTGAAAACGACAACACGAGCCGCGCTCTGCGGGTTGTCGGCAGCCTGTGTGTGTGTTTCTTAAATATTGCAGAGGGGGAGAAGCAGATTTTCAGGAACACAAGAAACAATTCTTCCTTCAAATGGCCTGTAGTCCTTCCTTATTTCACAACTCTTAAGGTAAAAGCAAAATATTGGATCCTCGCGGTTCCCTCTATATATTTAGAAGTATGTATATCCTGTACTGCTCGTGGTTTTGACATGTATTTTTCTCATTTCTGCTGCATGTAAGCATGCAGATTCTTACTACATATTTGTTCCAATTTATGGGATATTTTTAAGCTTAAATTTTTTTCTAGCATTTGCATGAAAATGAAGGTGTGTCTGCGGTTATCTTGGTGCAGACTGCACCCGCGCCTCTGGCCCCTGGAGCCTGGGGGCGGTGGCCCCGCAGCAGCAGCTGAGTCCGCCCCCATGCAGGCCAGAAGGGTTCTCCCTGGAAGAGCTGCTGTGTAAATGAGGCCAGCGTCCTTTAGCACTGTTTATATTTCTAAACCGCAGGTTCACATACTGACCATGANGCAGCTGAGTCCGCCCCCATGCAGGCCAGAAGGGTTCTCCCTGGAAGAGCTGCTGTGTAAATGAGGCCAGCGTCCTTTAGCACTGTTTATATTTCTAAACCACAGGTTCACATACTGACCATGAAGAAGTGAAAAGGTAACGTCCGCTGGGCGGTGGAGTACTCCCTTATGCTGAAACATTCCTCCTCGGCCCAGCCCGTTCAGTAGAGTCACAGTATTTTAGGAACTTTCATGCAGATTTGGAATTGACACTACTTTACTACTTCAAGGATAAATGCTTTAAATTGCTTTACAATTTTTTCTTAATTGTTGCAATACTGCAGGATGAATTCTTTCCGTGTGGCAGAGCCTTGCACTCAAAGTGCTTATTTCTATTTTTTTCTCTCTCCATTTTTCACCTTTATGGCACCAGTAGAAAGTTCTCTGTTTTTTATTTGAGGCGGTGGGGTTGCTTGCTGTGTAACTTGGGGCATTGGAGAAGTAGAAAGAACCGTTGCTGACAGCCNAGATTGTTCTGCTATCCTCTTGGGCTGGATCACACCCTTGTCATCACAACAGATTTGTACTTTCTTTTCTATGCCTTTTAAAAATCAGTGTTCACCTCCAGTTTATGGCCTGTGAAAATTACATAATGCTCTTATCATCATTCGCTGCAAAAAACAAAGGCAGCAGAACTGTGGTCTAGCCTTTAGTAAGCTTTGCCTTCTCACCTCCAGTCCAAGTTCACGACTTAGCTTTCATTCTTCATTGGTTGGTTGGTTTGTAGGTTTCTGCACTTATTTATTCATTCAGCAAATACTACTTGAGAAATTACTAGGTAGCAACTACTATTCTAGGAGTTGAGGATCCTGATAAAGAAGATAGTGCCTCTTCCATTCTTTTATAGAACCCTGCATATTTTGTTGTAATTATCTTCCTTTTAAAAATATCTGTGTAATATCTATTTTCTTGTCTAGATTTTAAGTACTTAGCGTTACGTTTTTATATTTTTGCTCTTCCCCGGAACCTGGCATCCATAATAAGCATTGTGTCGTTGGTAATCATCTTAAATCCTTTTATTTTGCAAGTGCATAAAGTTGAAGCTCAGAAAGAATGACTTAATATAACTTGTTAATGGCTGCAGTGGAAATACTTCCTGGGACTCCAGGTCTTTCTGCTAGTCTATAATATTTTATGTTAATCTTATTTGCATGAATTTACCACTTTTTTTCAATTCAAGAAGCTTTTATTGAACACCTTCTGTATGCATAACACTTTGTGGAGCAAACAGGAGATGGAAGCATGAGGGGGCTGCTTCAAGTCTTACCCGGAAAGTTGTGGAGATTAAATACGCCCCTATGGTTTCTGCCCTCTGTGTTCACCTGTTCTAATATAGAGTTGCTCACCCTTGGGAGTATTGACATTTGGACCAATGAACGCTCTGCTGGCAGTGCTATGCAGTGTGGGTGCTTAGCAGCGTTCCTGAACCCTGACTCCTGCAGCCTCAGTCAGGCCTATTTTTTAGGTCTCTCCAGGGCATCGGGGTGTCTTGTCTGACAGGAGGGTTCTCTGAGGCACCACTTTAGAGTTTTCTGAGAGCTTAACAAAGGATTTTGCGTTCACAACCTTGTTTTTCTGTGTCTTATGTTTGATCTGGCCCAGAAGTAGCGTCTTACTGCTTCGTCTGTGGCTCGAGAGGATGAGGAGGAGACAAGGTTGGGCTTGAAACGCCTGTGCATCGAGCAGCCCTTCCTCCCGCCGCCTTCTCTGCTGTGTTGTAAGGGCCGCGCTGCTAGGCAGCAGCTCCGCGCCGCCTGGACCGGCTCTTGGGCCCAGTCACCTGCGTATTGGGTACATTTGCAGTGTTCCAAATAAACAGAGGCTGCTGCGTTGCTGGGACCCAGTAAGGAATCTTTGCCTCCACTTTTCTTACGGTCTTCCTCCCTTTGACTTCCGCCCTCGCTGGCAGCCTCGTGGGCTGTCTGGCTGGCCAACCGTCTCTTTCAGATCCTTTAGCCTTTTCACTGTGGCTCTGTCCAGTCCCACAGCTACCTCTACCGCATATTAAAAAAGAAAGGGAACAGCCCAGTTTCAGATGTTAAAAGCTGTGCCCATTCTCTCTCGCTGCATATCTCATAGTTGTCGGACATGTGGGAGCAGCCGAGGCCCTGAGACCTCCGAGCTTGCAGCCGGGTGTCAGCTGGAGCTGGGGCGGTGTGCAGGCTGCTGAGGGCTGGAGGACCCGTGTGGCTCTCTCCGTGGTGCTGCTTACGTATCCTTTCTCAAGAGGAGTCTCCCCCTAAAGCAAACAGCCCAGGAAGGAAAGGTAGCGTGTTAAAGGACCGCAGGTGTAAACCCGCACAGCCCTAGGCCGCCTCCCCGCTTTGCCAGCTGCCCTTCTCCGCGCTCTCCCGCCGGAAGCGGGAGCGTGGGCGGCGCCTGGGCTGGCGTGCGCTCGGAGCGGCCCTGCGGCCGCCTGTCGTGGGCGCTGCGTCCCGGCGCGCGGCTCCCTGGAGAGGACGCTGGGCCGCGCAGTCCAGCTTCCTGCCTGGAAAGAGGAGGGGGCAGATTCGATTGAATGCGAGTGGTGAAGCCGTCATCCCAGGCAGGGAGGACAGGATTGAAAGCTCTGTCCTCCTCTCAAACCGGCTCGCTGGTTTTTGCCTGATTTTCATTTCTGTTTCCCTTTAGTAAAACAACAGACTGGAGTACGACATTATAGTTATTTTGGTGTTTAATCGTATTCTAGGGAGTTTTCATCAGCTCATTTTAAATTTTAGATGGATGCCGGTGGTGGAAGTTCTGGGTTTGAAGTGTGGACACGATATCAGTTACTGTTGTGCAAGCCCTCCGGTGCGGCTCCATCCTCCTGCATGGCGATAAACCTTCACCAAGGGCTTTGTTTTTTCCCTCGGGGCATCTTATTGAATACTTGAATCTTCAGTAATTCATCTGGGCCCAGTGCTTTGTCTGTTTTAATACTTCTAATTACCTAATTAGGTGCCATCGCACAGTGACAAAGCCCTTTGTCATTCCACTCTTGTCTTAACCCTTTTCTTGCTTAGGAAACACTCCTGCTGCCCCTTTGTTGTCTGAGGAACTCTCCATCATGGAGATACCTTGGATACTCGCCTGGCCCCCTTTGTGTCTGGGTCTTGGCCATCCAGGCCCTGTTGAAATCAGGTCTGCCGGGTCGACTCCCATCAGCTGCCTGGGCTCCTGGTTCTTGGTCTGAAGTTGGGGTTTTGTCCTGCCTCTCTCACTTCTTGATTCACCCCCACACCCTGCAGTCATATGGAAGATGTCCAGAAAGCAAGTAGAATAGTTGTCATAAACTGCTTTTGTGACAGAACTAGTGCCTTTTATCATTCATAGATCTTAGGTGTCCACAGGCATCCATGAGTAAATGTAATGGAAATCAATAGCATTGTTTCACAGTTATAGTGATCTGTGCTTCAGGATAACTAAACATTGACAAGGGTCAATTTTTCTCCTTATATGTATTTTAGATGACAGTGAAAGAAAACGAGAGAGAGTTATAGTTTTACCATTTTACAACCTCTGATGAATCAGTCTAGACAGTGACCATTGGTCATCACAGAAAGAGAGAAAAGCTAAAAATACCTGCCTCCTGATGAAGGTACCCGGCACCATCTGTACCCGGTGTCCACTTCTGTGTTATAAGCCACCCCGAAAGCTTAAGAGAACAGCAGAATTAATTTTGTTGGTAAATCTCCGACTTGAGGAGGGCTGAGCAGGCCCTCTCTGTTCCGTGTGGTGGTGGCCAGACCAGCTCGAAGTGTAAGGATCAGAAGGCACGTCCATCTGTCTGGCTCTCGAGGCTGGAGCT
>SJYW01004661.1:100987-112973 GCA_006410735.1 Raphicerus campestris | reverse complement strand
CGCCCTCGCTGGCAGCCTCGTGGGCTGTCTGGCTGGCCAACCGTCTCTTTCAGATCCTTTAGCCTTTTCACTGTGGCTCTGTCCAGTCCCACAGCTACCTCTACCGCATATTAAAAAAGAAAGGGAACAGCCCAGTTTCAGGTGTTAAAAGCTGTGCCCATTCTCTCTCGCTGCATATCTCATAGTTGTCGGACATGTGGGAGCAGCCGAGGCCCTGAGACCTCCGAGCTTGCAGCCGGGTGTCAGCTGGAGCTGGGGCGGTGTGCAGGCTGCTGAGGGCTGGAGGACCCGTGTGGCTCTCTCCGTGGTGCTGCTTACGTATCCTTTCTCAAGAGGAGTCTCCCCCTAAAGCAAACAGCCCAGGAAGGAAAGGTAGCGTGTTAAAGGACCGCAGGTGTAAACCCGCACAGCCCTAGGCCGCCTCCCCGCTTTGCCAGCTGCCCTTCTCCGCGCTCTCCCGCCGGAAGCGGGAGCGTGGGCGGCGCCTGGGCCGGCGTGCGCTCGGAGCGGCCCTGCGGCCGCCTGTCGTGGGCGCTGCGTCCCGGCGCGCGGCTCCCTGGAGAGGACGCTGGGCCGCGCAGTCCAGCTTCCTGCCTGGAAAGAGGAGGGGGCAGATTCGATTGAATGCGAGTGGTGAAGCCGTCATCCCAGGCAGGGAGGACAGGATTGAAAGCTCTGTCCTCCTCTCAAACCGGCTCGCTGGTTTTTGCCTGATTTTCATTTCAGTTTCCCTTTAGTAAAACAACAGACTGGAGTACGACATTATAGTTATTTTGGTGTTTAATCGTATTCTAGGGAGTTTTCATCAGCTCATTTTAAATTTTAGATGGATGCCGGTGGTGGAAGTTCTGGGTTTGAAGTGTGGACACGATATCAGTTACTGTTGTGCAAGCCCTCCGGTGCGGCTCCATCCTCCTGCATGGCGATAAACCTTCACCAAGGGCTTTGTTTTTTCCCTCGGGGCATCTTATTGAATACTTGAATCTTCAGTAATTCATCTGGGCCCAGTGCTTTGTCTGTTTTAATACTTCTAATTACCTAATTAGGTGCCATCGCGCAGTGACAAAGCCCTTTGTCATTCCACTCTTGTCTTAACCCTTTTCTTGCTTAGGAAACACTCCTGCTGCCCCTTTGTTGTCTGAGGAACTCTCCATCATGGAGATACCTTGGATACTCGCCTGGCCCCCTTTGTGTCTGGGTCTTGGCCATCCAGGCCCTGTTGAAATCAGGTCTGCCGGGTCGACTCCCATCAGCTGCCTGGGCTCCTGGTTCTTGGTCTGAAGTTGGGGTTTTGTCCTGCCTCTCTCACTTCTTGATTCACCCCCACACCCTGCAGTCACATGGAAGATGTCCAGAAAGCAAGTAGAATAGTTGTCATAAACTGCTTTTGTGACAGAACTAGTGCCTTTTATCATTCATAGATCTTAGGTGTCCACAGGCATCCATGAGTAAATGTAATGGAAATCAATAGCATTGTTTCACAGTTATAGTGATCTGTGCTTCAGGATAACTAAACATTGACAAGGGTCAATTTTTCTCCTTATATGTATTTTAGATGACAGTGAAAGAAAACGAGAGAGAGTTATAGTTTTACCATTTTACAACCTCTGATGAATCAGTCTAGACAGTGACCATTGGTCATCACAGAAAGAGAGAAAAGCTAAAAATACCTGCCTCCTGATGAAGGTACCCGGCACCATCTGTACCCGGTGTCCACTTCTGTGTTATAAGCCACCCCGAAAGCTTAAGAGAACAGCAGAATTAATTTTGTTGGTAAATCTCCGACTTGAGGAGGGCTGAGCAGGCCCTCTCTGTTCCGTGTGGTGGTGGCCAGACCAGCTCGAAGTGTAAGGATCAGAAGGCACGTCCATCTGTCTGGCTCTCGAGGCTGGAGCTTGGCAGAGACGTTCTCCAGAGCAGGAGCTGTAACACTTCCCCGGGGCCTCTCGTGGCTGCCTGACTTCCCGGCAGCGTGGTGTCTGGGCTCCACGGCTGTGTGCAGACAGGGAGGGGGACAGAAGCTGTGGTGCAGCATTTCTCTCATTGCCGTGAGAAGCCTGTCACTGAGGATCAAGCCTGTGCAGAGGGGTGGCATTAGGCTGCCCCACCTCTGTGTGGGAGGAGCGCCAAAGGATTCGAGGATGTGCGCTTGAAGCGACCGTATCTTCCATGAAGGATCCTGTCGAAAGTTGAATGTGAACCTGTTAAAGTCTCTAGACCTCCTTACTAGTTTATGGGAATACAGGGGGATGAGGAATGTGTTCCATAGCATGGAAGAACAGCAAGTAAAATTAAGAATGTGGGAAGTTTCTACAAGGTAAACAGTTTGATTTTTCTAACAAATGCATTGTAAAAGAGAGAGGGAGAAAGAAGGAGGAAGGGAAGAGAAGGCAAGGAAGGAAAGAAGGGACAAGTCTGCAAATTTCAGTGTACAGATGCTTCTTGGAACTTGATTGAAACAAACTGAAAAACTTTTAGGGAAATTGAACATTTGACTGCATATTTGGTTTAATCAGTCGATTATTTTTATTAATTACAGTGTTAAAGTAGTACTATGGTTGTGTTTTTAGAGAGTCTATATTTTAGAAATCAATGTGCCCTGCAGTGTTAGTGAGGTCTCAGGGCTGCTTCGAAGTACAGCGCCGAGAGAAGAGCATACATAAAGGGAATGATCCCTCCTGAAGCTGGGCGACTGCGCTGCGGCTCAGCCCATTATTCTCTATAGATGTTGGAATTCTCTATAATGAAATATTTCTTAAACATAAAATGAAATCTGTATTGCCTACGAATTTGGAGTTGTTTCAAGTTACAAAACAAAATGCATACACCAGATGTTTATACCTCTTGATGTTAATTTGCAGTATATAAAATTTGTCTATTTAATACCTACACAAATCTTGAGAGAGAAACTCCTGTACTTTAAATGTTGATCAATTAAGTTGAATCAGAATTATTACCTTTGTTTCTATCAAGTAAAAATGTTAGATGATATTAGTCTAAATCCCATCATGGAGTACTTTGATATTCCTTTCTCTTTGCTTATCAGAGTTCATCCTTACCTATTTACCATCTCTACTTTCTTTTTTGGCCAAATTCAGAAATTCCTTCTCTTGGACTCTCATTTTCTAATAATAACAGAATTCATTTCCCATTTATTGTGATTCTTTTTTCCTTTTCCTTCTGATGGTTTGGCTTGAGTGAGTCATAAACTTCTCTAGTTCAGTCATGAATTTTTTTCTCTATCTCATCTTTAATGAATTTGCCACCATTTCTCTTTTTGCATGAAACTGCAAAGTCACTCTTGATTTTTCAAAATCTTAATAACTTTGATCCCAGCCTCAGTCTGTATTCTGTGATTTTTGCTCCTGTCTCAAAAGCAGATTTTTCTTTCCCAGTGATAATTTGGGTTAGACTGCTGTTCAGATTACCTGCCCTGAATCAACACCAGATGTCAGGGAAGCTATTTTGAAGCTTAAAACCCATCATCAAAGGTGCCTGTTCCTAGAAGAGCTGCTCACCACTTTTCTCCCTTTTATCTCTGATTCCTGTAGATAGAATGCCTCCTCACTTGGAGCTTGATAATACAAGAATCAAGTATTTTTTGTAGGAAATGTGTTATTATTCAGGTGTATTCATCAGCCTTATGACACGTAGGTTCTCCTGTTTAAACTCGTGGGGCTTTACTCCGCTGCCTGTCTCTGACTCATTGATTCGCAAGGCAGCTGGGAAGCAGTGCTGCCCTGCTCACTACCCAGGCACACTGCAGCAGGCGTCAGCCTCTCCGGTTCCATTCTTCCCTGTTCCCTTCCGAGCTGGACTCTTCCAGCTGGTAACTTCCGTGAATGTCAGTTCTTCCAAATTCTGAAAATAGCATAAACTTTTGTCTCTGTTTCAGAACTCTTCTGAAATCTTTCACGCCTTACTTGTTTCATGCTGTGGATTCTTCATCACAGTTTAGAGGACCTCATACTTTTCTGAAAAAGAGGTATCCTGAGACTTCATAAATGCACTTCAGCGATGTAGACTAGACTCGCGGACAGCGTGCAGTCACACAGCTATGCCCTGTCTGCCTCATGCAGATTTTCAGTTGATTGGGTATTTGCTAAAGGTGGGTAGTTTAAATTATCTGCCTGCAGTTTGATTCTTAGAGATCTCTAGTTTTTAATCTCATGAGTGGTTAGTATGTATTTAAATGAAACTGTAAGTTGACATGTAATATAATTTACATTTTTAGTAGGTATTAAACTCTCATAGTTCATGGATATTTGTTACAAAGTGGATATTGTAGTTTTCAGCACTTTCTCCCATAATCCATTCGGATTGCAGCAGCCATTGGGAATTTGGTGGTTCAGCGTGCATAGACAATTTCCAAAGTGTTGTTAAAGAAGCAGACGTGTAGAGTCACTCGGCCGTGTGACCTGTCCAGTCCTGAGACAGGAAGCCTGCTTCAAGGCAGAGTTAGATTTGAGTCATCCGACGAGCAGGGAGAGGAAACCATTTCACCTCAGAAGGATTATTCTATTTTTACTTCAGTGACGTAAGTTTTTCCAGGAAATTTCTTCTCGGCATTTTATTAACTAGTCACCTGTCTTTCATCCTGATTACTCTGATTTGGGGTATTTGACTTTCTAAAGAGTTTAGCAGCTTTCTTTTGTCCTAAATAAGTCATTTAACAAGCTTTGGTATGTACCTCCTACTTCAGTTCTTTTGACACTTTCAGGAACTTCTTTGTCTTCTAAGATATAGTTATTATTCTTGCTCTGACTCTACTTTCAGATAATTTCTCTTCTTTAGGAACTCCAGCCTGAGTCTGGGCTATCTAGAGGGCCAGCACACTGAGATTTATACATGGAAATGAGATACCCCATGGACTGTTTATTCCAAGCCCCAGAAGAGAGGCTTCCTTACTGCAGGAGGGGATCAGACTCCTATATCTGGGGACAAACTATATACCCAAGGGAATTTCAAGCCAAAGTCAAAGGAACAGATGAAGATGAAACAGGCTGTAATTTATTATAAAAATTAGAATCAGGAAAGAGATGCCTCACAAACCACTAGCATAGGCCACACAGGGTCCCAGCCTGAACTGGAAAGTTCTGACTCTCACAGGGGGGCTGGAGAGGATCAGAAGGATGCGGGAAACAGCTGAGCTCACCAGCGATAGGAAGCGGTCCAGTCGGAATGTGCCTGACGTCGCTGCGCTTGTGCTTCTGGAGGCAGGAGGACTACTCTCCCGATGCGGCCAGTGCCTCTGCGCTCTGGAGGCGGGAGGACCCCTCTCCCAATGCGGCCCGCGCCTCGTGCTGTGGAGGCGGGAGGACCACTCTCCCAATGCGGCCCGCGCCTCTGTGCCCTGGAGGCAGGAGGACCCCTGTCCCGATGCAGCCGGCACCTCTGTGCTCTGGAGACGGGAGGCCCGCTATCCTGATGCGGCCCGCGCCTCTGTGCTCTGGAGGCAGGAGGACCACTCTCCCAATGCGGCCCGCACCTCTGCTCTGGAGGCGGGAGGACCCCTGTCCTGATGCGGCCTGCGCCTCTGTGCTCTGGAGGCAGGAGGACCACTCTCCCAATGCGGCCCGCACCTCTGCTCTGGAGGCGGGAGGACCCCTGTCCCGATGCGGCCCGCGCCTCTGTGCTCTCGGTCACCAGCCTCCCCCGCGCACTCTTTACCTTCCGGTCCCCAGGCCGCCTCATTCACGCGCACGGCCTGTCAAGTGCCCGTCCTCAGGCCAACAGTGGCCTCTGAGCTGGACGCCCGCCGCCAGGCCTGCTGCTGCCGCTGTTGCGGTATCTCACCTGGTCCCAGGAGCAGTGTGATCATCCCGCTTCAGAGATGAGGCCATTAGGCATCTGTCTACTCCAGTCCCGCAGCCAGCAGCCGTGCAGCAGGAAGCTGAACACAGGCCCTTCTCAGGCCTGTGACTCTCCATCTCACCTCAGAGTAATATCCTCCTCTCTTCTTCCTCTAAACTCCTCTTGCAGTCTTTTTCCAAATTAGAGTCCCTCCGGTACTCTCCTCTCCTTTTGGCCTCAGAAGCGTAGAGTCATCTGTCGCTCTGCCCCCGCCGTAATGCGGCCTTGGAAGCGCCTGTGTGCCTCCCGCCTTTCCTCCGCCCTGTCGTCCTGCCCCAGCCGGCGGTGCCTCCTGGAAGCACGTGCCCTCCGTCACCAGCACCACGCTGCGCCCCGAACCGAGCCCTCAGGGCTTTCCTTCTGATGGGGTGACCTTTCCACAGGTGTTCTGTGTTCCTCTTCTCCTAAAAATTCTCGTTCAGACCTTTTGTGATTGAACCCATTTGACTGCTTATTTCTGTATGATGTTAGGAAGCCTTCTAATGCAATTCTTTTACCCATAGCTGTCCAGTATTACCGCACCACTTATTGAAGAGGCTGTCTGTTCTTTACTGTATATTCCTGCCTTCTTCATCAAAGATAAGATGCCCATAGGTGTGTCAGTTTATCTCTGGACTTTCTGTCTTGTTCCATTGGTCTATAGTTCTGTTTTTGTGCCAGTGCCGTCCTATGACTGTAGCTTTGTAGTATAGTCTGAAGTCAGGAAGGTTGATTCCTCCAGCTCCGTTTTTCTTTGTCAAGATTTCTTTGGCTATTCAGCATCTTTTGTGTTTCCATCCAAATTGAAAAATTTTTTGTTGCCAGTTCAGCTCAGTCACGTTTGACTCTTTGCAACCCCATGGACTGCAGCACACCAGGCCTCCCTGTCCATCAGCAACTCCCACAATTTACCCAAACTCATGTCCGTTGAGATGGTGATGCCATCCAGCCATCTTTTTGCTCGAGTTTTGTGAAAAATATCACTGGTAGTCCTGTAGGGATTGCACTGACTGTAGACTGCTTTGGGTGGTAGCATCATTTTCCCAGTACTGGTTCTTCCAATCCAGGAACATGGCGTCTCTCCATCTGTTTGTGTCAACTTTGATTTCCTTCATCAGTGTCTNCTCAGAAGCGTAGAGTCATCTGTCGCTCTGCCCCCGCCGTAATGCGGCCTTGGAAGCGCCTGTGTGCCTCCCGCCTTTCCTCCGCCCTGTCGTCCTGCCCCAGCCGGCGGTGCCTCCTGGAAGCACGTGCCCTCCGTCACCAGCACCACGCTGCGCCCCGAACCGAGCCCTCAGGGCTTTCCTTCTGATGGGGTGACCTTTCCACAGGTGTTCTGTGTTCCTCTTCTCCTAAAAATTCTCGTTCAGACCTTTTGTGATTGAACCCATTTGACTGCTTATTTCTGTATGATGTTAGGAAGCCTTCTAATGCAATTCTTTTACCCATAGCTGTCCAGTATTACCGCACCACTTATTGAAGAGGCTGTCTGTTCTTCACTGTATATTCCTGCCTTCTTCATCAAAGATAAGATGCCCATAGGTGTGTCAGTTTATCTCTGGACTTTCTGTCTTGTTCCATTGGTCTATAGTTCTGTTTTTGTGCCAGTGCCGTCCTATGACTGTAGCTTTGTAGTATAGTCTGAAGTCAGGAAGGTTGATTCCTCCAGCTCCGTTTTTCTTTGTCAAGATTTCTTTGGCTATTCAGCATCTTTTGTGTTTCCATCCAAATTGAAAAATTTTTTGTTGCCAGTTCAGCTCAGTCACGTTTGACTCTTTGCAACCCCATGGACTGCAGCACACCAGGCCTCCCTGTCCATCAGCAACTCCCACAATTTACCCAAACTCATGTCCGTTGAGATGGTGATGCCATCCAGCCATCTTTTTGCTCGAGTTTTGTGAAAAATATCACTGGTAGTCCTGTAGGGATTGCACTGACTGTAGACTGCTTTGGGTGGTAGCATCATTTTCCCAGTACTGGTTCTTCCAATCCAGGAACATGGCGTCTCTCCATCTGTTTGTGTCAACTTTGATTTCCTTCATCAGTGTCTTACAGTTTTCTGCATACAGGTCTTTTGTCTCTTCAGGTGGCTTATCCCTAGGTATCTTTATGCTTTTCGTTGCAATTGTTTTTTTTAACTTCTCTGATATTTCACTGTCAGTGTGTATGAATGCAAGGGATATCTGTATTACTTCATTATATCCTGACTGATTATTTTTGGATGACATTCATTCTTACAGGGTCATCTCTTGGTATTCATGGGGTGGAGTCCGGGACTCCCACAGATACCAGAATCCATGGATCGCTTCACTCTCTTGTCTAGAATGCAGTAATAGTCACAAATATAATCTATGCCTACCCTCACATAAATCATCTCTAGATTTCTTATAATAGCTAATACAGTGTACATACTTGTGTAAATAGTTGCTGGCAGGCTGGCACATTCAAGTTTTGCTTTTTGGAACTTTCTAAAATTTGTTTTTCCTAAACATCTTTGATCCATGGTTGGTTGAATCTGCCGATTCGAAAGCCGCGTATCCACAGGGCCGACAGAGTCATTGTGTATTGCATTCCTCTGTATTCGCTCTTTGGGTTGTTGCCATCTTTTTTATAAACAACTATTTAAGCTCCTTTCAGGTGAATACTCTGCCCTTTTTATTTCAGACTACTTCAAAGCACCTGGTGGAATTTTTGATCCAGAGATCATTTAAGCAGTATTGACTAACTCATTCCATTTAAAGTGGTGTTTTAATCAAATAAAACTAATGGTGTGGTAATATATAATAATTTAAATTCTGATATTTGCATGAAAAAAAAGATAATGATTTTTTCAGAGTTGGTATTTACAAAATCACGTTATACCAAACGGGATTAAAGAAAGCAATCCCCCACACCAACAGGCTGTATGTCATTTTGCTTAAAAACTGTTTATTCACCATGTGATGATCTTAAGCATACGAAGACATTTGAAATGTTTAGATGTTGAAGGTACCCCTTCCCTCTGTGATATAGTAATCTCCCTTTTCTCATCCTTTTTTTCTTTAACACATCAGTCCCACCTCTGGCATAAGTTGCATGGCAAATACAGACTTGTACTAAAACCAAAAGCCGCCCTTGGCACCTCTCAGAGATAAGAGTTTGAGGGTAATTCTTGAAATTGTATTACTCAATTTCAATCCTCTGTTTTCTTTTTTCAGGTTTCCTGAAATGCAGTTTTTCCAACAAGAAAGTGTGAGAAAAATTCTTACAGATGTTCTCTTCTGTTATGCTAGAGAAAACGAGCAGTTGCTTTATAAACAGGTAATGAAACTATGGTACAGGTGGCATCCATTGACGCAGAATTTTCTATACAGCTTGACAAATGATAGAGCAATAATGTAGCCTTTATTGTATCCAAAGTTGTATCATAATAGTAAAGCAATCAAAGAGCTGCTTGTCAGCTGCACGGGGAGAAAAGGAAGCTCGCTGGCGCACGCATGCCTCTTCCTTATTATAAGACATTCCGCCAGATTGTCTCTATAAGGCCTTCAATCTTCTCTTTCAACTTTTGGGAGTTTGTTTATAAACAGCATCTTTGAAGGCAATCTAGTAATAAAACTTTTCAGAGTTGTATACATAAATATTGTTTCTAAGCACAGCATTTATAAATGCATGACGTGCCATGAGGAAGTGATCAAGTATCCTTTTACTCTTTAAAATCTACCAATAATATAACTTCAGAAAGTTCCTTTAAACTTTCTGGAATTTATATGACATTCTTGGGATCTTGATGTTTAATTCATCTCGTAATTAAAGAAGGTTATTGGATTATATGTATTCATTTTGAAATGTAAATTATTTAATATATAAAGAAGTATCCAGGTTTCTACTTAAGCTAATGGGATTCCAATAAAAATATACAAAGTTAGATACTTTAATGTATCTCAAAATACATGTTAAGTGAGGATTCAAACTATTACTAAATTCTCTAACAATCCATAGTTGTTAAGTCCACTGCTGACCACCCAGATTCAGGGTAACAGAAAACACCCACATGGTGAGAGCAGTGTCTTTATAATTTGAGACAAACTTGATTTAAAGATAATAAACCAAGTCATACTGCAGTTGTCCTAAATAATACATTTGTTATTCTCTACATGGAAATATGCAAAAGAACTAATTTTATCTTAGTTTTGATATTACTAATATATATTTTATATTAATTACATGGTGGTAATGAGCTTTTAGAACGGAAAATGGAAAAAATATATCCTGTTCATAATGGCAACCAAAACTATAAAATGTCTAGGAATAAATGGAATAACATAAGAATAACAGCTATATAAAGAAAACTATGAATGTTATAGAAGGGTATAAAGGTAGAGTTGAATAAATAGAAAAGTGACATGTTTTAGGTGGGAAGATACTAAGTAAAGATACTGTTTCTTCCTAAATTGACATATAAATGTGTTGCCATTCCCATGGCAGGCTAAGTGAGAGAGGTACAGTTTTTTAAAACTGGACACAGTTATTTTAAATTTAGTGCCCTAAAGCTTTATAGTAATTTTAATGGCAAGAAATAACATAGCTTACTGGTTGCCAGCACTGGTCTACATTCTGATTCCGGCATTTGTATCTCAGCTCTAACACTTCTTAGACAACACATAGACTTGCTCTTGTGATCTCAGAGTTAAAAGCACCTAGAGCTCCTTAAGACTTCATGTTGGTAGTCACCGTGGTGATCATGGTCATAGTCATTAGTAAACGTGCTTGAGTTGCCACAGATTTTAGGGGAAGGGGAGGATGACCTAGGAAGACATGAAAACTGTTATAAATGTTACGAGATCAAACCAGTGTAACAGTAGTGTGTAATCCGAGAGAGAGATCCGTGAAGCAAGGTAAGAACAGGTCCAATCATAAATGAGAGCTTCATGTAAGATAGGACATTTCCATTCAAGGGGAAAAGGATATTGAATTGCTGTATTTGACTTTCCATCTAGAAACGATTAAATTAAAGGTATGATTGTAAGAACTAAAACTACATAAAAATTCTGGGAAAAAAGAAACATTTAGGAGAATTTTTTGATAACCTCAGGGTAGGAAAGGCCTTCCCTAGCAAGATATGCTGTCCAGATCAGCCCCAAAGTGCAGAAGTCAGCAGCAAACCAGAAAGGAGACAGGGAGAAAATAAATCTCCATCTGGGTAAGATTTTTTGGGAAGCCAGTAAAAGAAAATTCTAGTAAGACTGACTTAAAATCTAAGAATGTCACTAACACACTTGCAGGAAGTCATCAGGCGCGGGCTCTTCGCCAGTGACCCCGGCCCATTGCCACTGCTCTGCTCTGCTCTCTGTCTCGTTCTGCTGGCTTCTGTCGCCAAGCCTGTCTCCTCCATCTTCTCTCTCCTCTTTGAAATATCTGGGAGCATCTCATGATGAAAAATCAGATGATAGCCAATGAGGTTAGAATGTAATTATGCCAAGTTATATGTTTATTTCCCTTTTTTCTTTAGAGAAAGAAACAACGAGATTCACGGACAAGGGAAAAAAAAAAAACCACGTTATAATTGCATGGTCCTCCGTTTGTAAGACACGTAGCACGCTCGTTTGTGAGGAAAGCTGAAGAGAAGGGGGCAGACCAGACACGCTTGGTGATTTAGACAAAGCCTATCAGTCACTGAGCAGGAAACTGTTAACTTACTGCTGAGCATCACCTTCTAAGACTTAAAATTACTCTTTATACGTGTTAAAAATTCTATAGATGCTCTAGATGTAGAAATAATCCCTTACTCTAAGAGGATTGGATATTTAGCCAGATCAAATTTAAGAAAAACCTTGAGTTTCATCACAAGCTGTTAAAGCTATTATTTTGTACTAGGTGACACCCCGTTTAACATCGACCATATTGTTAATAGTTATGGGATTTTATTGAATTAATGAGACTGTTATCATGTAGTAGAATGTCTTGCTGAGTTAATTGAAACTGCAGAGATTATATAAATGGTATTAATGAACTTTGACTGCCTGATGGCTCAGCTTTAATAAAGACTGCTTGGTGGGCTAAATGAACACAGGCAGATAAAAGAACAGGTTCAATTTGGTGAGCCTACAGGCTGTTGATGAGGAAAACTTTGTTACCTTCATTTTCAACTGACATGAGTTTGGAGAGCAGTGAC
>SJYW01004661.1:79991-100822 GCA_006410735.1 Raphicerus campestris | reverse complement strand
CAGTTATTTTAAATTTAGTGCCCTAAAGCTTTATAGTAATTTTAATGGCAAGAAATAACATAGCTTACTGGTTGCCAGCACTGGTCTACATTCTGATTCCTGCATTTGTATCTCAGCTCTAACACTTCTTAGACAACACATAGACTTGCTCTTGTGATCTCAGAGTTAAAAGCACCTAGAGCTCCTTAAGACTTCATGTTGGTAGTCACCGTGGTGATCATGGTCATAGTCATTAGTAAACGTGCTTGAGTTGCCACAGATTTTAGGGGAAGGGGAGGATGACCTAGGAAGACATGAAAACTGTTATAAATGTTACGAGATCAAACCAGTGTAACAGTAGTGTGGAATCCGAGAGAGAGATCCGTGAAGCAAGGTAAGAACAGGTCCAATCATAAATGAGAGCTTCATGTAAGATAGGACATTTCCATTCAAGGGGAAAAGGATATTGAATTGCTGTATTTGACTTTCCATCTAGAAACGATTAAATTAAAGGTATGATTGTAAGAACTAAAACTACATAAAAATTCTGGGAAAAAAGAAACATTTAGGAGAATTTTTTGATAACCTCAGGGTAGGAAAGGCCTTCCCTAGCAAGATATGCTGTCCAGATCAGACCCAAAGTGCAGAAGTCAGCAGCAAACCAGAAAGGAGACAGGGAGAAAATAAATCTCCATCTGGGTAAGATTTTTTGGGAAGCCAGTAAAAGAAAATTCTAGTAAGACTGACTTAAAATCTAAGAATGTCACTAACACACTTGCAGGAAGTCATCAGGCGCGGGCTCTTCGCCAGTGACCCCGGCCCATTGCCACTGCTCTGCTCTGCTCTCTGTCTCGTTCTGCTGGCTTCTGTCGCCAAGCCTGTCTCCTCCATCTTCTCTCTCCTCTTTGAAATATCTGGGAGCATCTCATGATGAAAAATCAGATGATAGCCAATGAGGTTAGAATGTAATTATGCCAAGTTATATGTTTATTTCCCTTTTTTCTTTAGAGAAAGAAACAACGAGATTCACGGACAAGGGAAAAAAAAAACCACATTATAATTGCATGGTCCTCCGTTTGTAAGACACGTAGCACGCTCGTTTGTGAGGAAAGCTGAAGAGAAGGGGGCAGACCAGACACGCTTGGTGATTTAGACAAAGCCTATCAGTCACTGAGCAGGAAACTGTTAACTTACTGCTGAGCATCACCTTCTAAGACTTAAAATTACTCTTTATACGTGTTAAAAATTCTATAGATGCTCTAGATGTAGAAATAATCCCTTACTCTAAGAGGATTGGATATTTAGCCAGATCAAATTTAAGAAAAACCTTGAGTTTCATCACAAGCTGTTAAAGCTATTATTTTGTACTAGGTGACACCCCGTTTAACATCGACCATATTGTTAATAGTTATGGGATTTTATTGAATTAATGAGACTGTTATCATGTAGTAGAATGTCTTGCTGAGTTAATTGAAACTGCAGAGATTATATAAATGGTATTAATGAACTTTGACTGCCTGATGGCTCAGCTTTAATAAAGACTGCTTGGTGGGCTAAATGAACACAGGCAGATAAAAGAACAGGTTCAATTTGGTGAGCCTACAGGCTGTTGATGAGGAAAACTTTGTTACCTTCATTTTCAACTGACATGAGTTTGGAGAGCAGTGACTGCTGAGGATCCAGCGGTGAGCAAGGCTGTGAGCAAGCAGGAACACCGCCGCGCGGATGGAGACGGAACACACGCTGTGGGAGCCCGGAGTCTGCTGACGACTCGTTTCTCTCGTGTTACGTGTTATCAGATTTACAGCACATCGAATGTATCGTCACTGTTTCCAGACCTCTCTTCATTTGAAGCTGTCTATTTGGTTGTCAGGTGTGATGAATGCTCAGGTTTGCTAGTGTGGAATGTAGGGTGAGAGCAACAGTTCCTCCAAGTCTGTTTTAGGGAAATGCGCCTAGTTTACTTGGATGTGGGCCCTCGTGTCTGGAAGGCTGTCTTAGTGGGACTCTGGGGAGTCTGGACTTCACAGTTTTCCGTTGCACAAAAAGCATCCTTTGATTGATGGGAGGCACTGAAGCATAGTTCAGTACAGTTCCTCTCCATTTTCATCCTATTGTAGCTTTCACCAGTGTGTTGATAAACGCAGTGTGTGCCCGTCTAGGGGAGCTGTCTCCCTCATCCAGTCGCTATGCAGCACTGTGTGTACTGTGCTATGAGCACCTTGTGTACGCTGAGCGTATAGTAGGAGCTGGGTTTTCCTAGGTATGTAGAGATGCACATACGCACGTACATAGACATGTATGTGTCACTTGCCGAGTTGATAACCACGCAGTACTTCCGCACTCATTTGAGCGTGTGTCTTGCTGTCCGGAGCACAGGCTCCATAATGGTTGGGAGGTGCTCACTCCATTCATTTTTTTGTTCTCAATACATCTTAGGTAGTTAATGGATAATTTTTGAAATAAATAAAAGTAAATGATGTATGGGCAAATGTAGACTCTGGAGATAGGTCACAGAAAGGGGAGGGAAGAGAACATTCAAAGAAAGAGAGAAGATGCATTTAGGCAAGAGCTGTTTCTTACTAAACCATCCATAAATAGTTTTAGAAAACATATTGAAGGGAAACATTCCAGTCTGAAGATCACTGACACCACCACCAACGACTAAAAACTGGTAATCAACCTAATAAAAACTGTGCAGTTTTATTACAAATTTTTGGACTGGAAAATCTGGTATTCTTAGAAATATCTATTTTATTCAGGTTAATACAATCACAGTAAAAAATAGTTTTTATCTAGCATTTTCTGTAACTAAATTACATTTTCATTTGGATGAAAAAAAATTATTAGAATAGGCAAAATAGTTTTGAGGAAAAGAATAGAAAATATGGGGAAATGGAGTATTTTACAGCTCAAATCCTGATAGTAGTAAAGTTCTTGTTAAGAATGTATAAATTAGTAGAATACCAGTAAAAACAAACCCAGAAAAAATGAAAGCCAAAGATTCAGTTTATGATAAAGATGACATTTCAGAACTCTTGGGAAAAGATGGATTAGTCAGTAGATGAGGATTACTCAATAAATTAATTTAACTCTTAGGGAGAGGAAAATGCATATTTATTCTTCAGGGCAAAAACAAATTCCAGATGGGTAAAGAATTAGCTGTAAAAAAGGAACTTGTAATTTAACTTAATCTCAATATGATGAAGGTTTCTTTGGCATGAAAGCAAAAGAAATTATAAAAGATGATTTATTCATTTGACTATTTTTAAAGTATATGGTTTCACTTTGACATGAGATATCATCAAAATTAAAAGGCAAGTTACAAACATGGGTAAGTATTTGTAACAGAAATAACAAAGGGTTAATTTCCTGAATTGCTGAAGAAANGATGATTTATTCATTTGACTATTTTTAAAGTATATGGTTTCACTTTGACATGAGATATCATCAAAATTAAAAGGCAAGTTACAAACATGGGTAAGTATTTGTAACAGAAATAACAAAGGGTTAATTTCCTGAATTGCTGAAGAAATATTTCAAATCATTAGGGAAAAGGAAACTCTTCATTAAGAGAAAAATGGGCAATTCATTAAATAAAAATGACCACTAAAACGTTTGTGTTCAGTCTCATTAGCATTTAAGTAAGTTAAAACAACTATTTGTAAAATTTGATGGGATTTTTTTAAAAACACTACAAATAAAGATGAGAGTGTGTGAAACGGTTTGGGGAGTTTTATGTCTTAAAGTGAGGGGATCATTTCTAAAGGGCAGATTAATTGTATATATCAAATATCTTAACAGTTCACCCAGAAATTTTTCTTCTGGGGAGTTTATCCCAGGGAAACCACCAGAAATGAGCAGAGCGGCTGCTCCAGGCCTCTGTTGCAGCTCTCCTTTTTTTGGGGCCCCCTTTCTTTCATGGGCTTTGTTTGCTTGCTCTTGCTTTTCTGTAGTTCTCTCCACCTCTGACTTTCATGATTCAAAGTATGTCACTCAGTTTTTTGAATAATTTGAGACTATTCCAGGATAACAGGTCCCTGATAATGTTTTTAAACCACTTTAGCAACACTTGATTCTTTCGGGGTCTCTACCAAGTTCTTCTAAGGAGTAGTCTGGTCAGGATTGGTTTAATAGGTGATGTTTACCTAAAAAGATTGAAGTGATGTGTGGTAATGTGTCCTAAATCACAGGTAAATTGTCAGTGGCTCCTAAATTATTTTGTAAGAATATCATTAAGCCCTTCTAATTCCAGGCTGGTGAAGACTTGTCAGTGAACTCTGACAGTTTCCTTCCGGGTCNTTTACCTAAAAAGATTGAAGTGATGTGTGGTAATGTGTCCTAAATCACAGGTAAATTGTCAGTGGCTCCTAAATTATTTTGTAAGAATATCATTAAGCCCTTCTAATTCCAGGCTGGTGAAGACTTGTCAGTGAACTCTGACAGTTTCCTTCCGGGTCACTTAGTAGCGCAGAGCCGCTAGACTGGGGCAGAGGACTGGGTGGCTGTCCCTCACAGGAGGTTTTCTTTAATCCCATTAGCAAAGAAAGGAGATTTTATTGTTATTTCCTGAAAAGGTGGGGTTTTGTCTTTTTTCAAGAGGTCATCATAGATAAAAGGAAAATAATAATTGACTCACTTTAAAAGGCAGAAAAGAGTATAATCTATTTTTAACTTGCTAAAATATGCTTTTGATACCTAAGTAGGGAGAAAAAAATCTCAACTGATCTGAAATATCTTATTTTTTCACAATAAGGAATAAATAATGAATGTTAATAATAACCTTTGAAAGGCAACTTAGTAATTAATATCTTTTTGTTTCTATGTAATCCATAGATGAACAGAATGTAAGGACAAAGAAATATTGGTAAAATCACTAAATAAATTGAAAAGTAACCTTATAGATGAAATAGGAAAAACAATTATGGCCATCTTGGCTTAAACACCTTTAAAATTTTTACTTTGAAAACTTTGGTTTTTTTTCGTACCTGCTAAAGATTATTTCCTTTATTATCCAACATTTCCAGCTAGCTGACTTCAGCTCTTCCTAAATCTACAGACATCCTAATTTTGAGCCATTATATGATGAAAACATTGGATGTAATTTCCTTAGGTCTTCAGTTCTTAGTTGCCCTTCTTACTACAGATCTTTACACTGTAGCTCATGATTATAATTTGCATAAATGAAATTCATATTTATGAGTACAGATTCTGAAGCAACTGACAGGTGCAAGGTTGTCTGCCATGCCAATTTATTGTTTGTTGTGTTATTCAAAGAGAGCTGCTCTCCATGTTTTAAAGAATACGTGCTGTGGTTGAATTGGAAGCCAAATTCTAAAACTAAATCTGCTTTTGTAGTTTTACGGTTTTGCTTCTGTGTATAATATGGAACTGCTGGCGGTGGGGGTCAGCTGCAGGGCTCTCGGCGGAGCCTGTTCTGTCCACTGGTGAATCCTCAGCATCCGCCCCTGCTTTCTCTGTTTCAGGGAATGCACGAGCTGCTGGCTCCTATCGTCTTCACCCTCCACTGCGACCACCAGGCCTTTCTCCATGCCAGTGAGTCTGCACAGCCAAGGCAAGTTTTTATGGGAGTGCCATCTATTTTTCAGCCCTGTTGTAATCTTTTTTTTAACCTCAACACCTTTTACATTGAAGATTTTGTAAACTGTAAGCATCTGTTTGTGGTTCATGTGGCTGAATCACTTAGTAATTGTGATCCTATTTCAGCTATGGGGAAACTTGGAATACTAAATATTTTTGCAAGTCTTAGAGCTGTACCAAACGAAGACATATATCTAATGAATCAGGAAGAGATTTTTGTTGGAATGGCAAAGTGCTAACAGTTGTTAATATTCATACATTCCATCATACAGTGACCGGTTCTCTCACACTAAGCTGTAAGAGAACCCATTCTGAGACGTATTTTGTCCTCCCCAGATCCAGCTCAATTCAGTTCATAAATAGTTTCACAAAGAACCCCAATTCAAAGAAATACAAATGACTTGCCATGTTTTTTAGATACATTATTATTTCCACCAAATAACTTCAGTAATTGTATTTAACTTAGGCTGATTGTTAGAATTTATTTTCTAACTTAAGATACCCTCACTAGGTGGGCAAGAGCAGCAGCTGGGAGGCGTCTTGGGAATGGAGAGCCTGGGCACTGTAAGCCGTGAGGAGCGATCGCAGGCGGGCCCCTCTCTGTGCAGGAAACAGAGAATTAGCATGTTCCATTTCACCTGTTTGCGCAGACAGTCTTTGTTAGTCAAAAGTAGCCTCCGTTTTGCTGAACATGTATGAGGGCATTTGTCAAATCAACTCTAGTTTACTACATCGTAGGTTCGTAGTTTCCAGCTCCTTGGAGTTTTTACCATTATATTGGCTGCATTGGAGAATTTCTTGAATCTGACTATAATAACCATGTCTTAATTGCCATTGCCTCAGTTTTCTAAAGTATGATAAGGATGCAGTTAGTGTTGAGATCCTGCTCTCAGGGCAGTTCTATCTTTTTTAAAATGTACATGCAGACTGTACTCCACAGGAAAGTGCACGCGATGGAAAGCAGCTTTTTAAACCAGCTTTTACATGATTGGGCGTGCTTCTTTAAGAGTTTCAATGCTTTATAAAGTAAAAGCAGCACTAAAATAGATTTGGAGGAGGCCACTGATCGATGAAAAACATATTAAGAGTAGAAGCCACTGAAGGAAAATCAATCAGTGTTTTGAAATGGGATCTATGACCAGTAATTACATATTTTCTTGTTTCATTTGGATAAGTGATAGATTGTGGAGCAATCAGTGGATTCTAGATCAGGCGCATTCAAAGAACGTATGGTCACATTCAGCATTTGTTATTTGGGATAATTAGACAGTTACATCACTGAGGTAGAGACAGGGAACTAACTCGTTTTCGATCTTTGTAGAAAGAACCATTTCATATGTTAATAGAGTTGCTCTTTTTATTTAAAAAAGGCTCATGTTTTTTCCTTTACACATTATATGAAAGCTGGCTTAGAGTATAGATAAGGCAACCTCTGCATCTTTTTCTATTAAAAAATTACACATTCTGATCGCTTGCATTGCTGTTTTAAGTGAGGAAATGAAGACTCTCCTGAACCCTGAATATCTGGAACATGATGCCTAGTAAGTACAAAAACTTTTTGGTTATTTTTATTTTTTATGCTATTTTTACCTTAATGAAGATGTAACAGCATTATATTTTTCTGATTTTTAGTGCAATGTTCTCACAGCTTATGGAAACTGCTGAACCTTGGTTTTCTACTTTTGAGCATGATGGTCAAAAGGTAATTATAGTACAAATATTTTCAATGCATTTGGGGGAGCAAATGATTTCAGTAAATTAAAGTGTAAAATCAAGAGACAAAAGCCATTATTAGCACTATAAAAACAAAAATATAAAAATGCCTGTGAAATAAGTTTGAACTGGGGTTCTAAATCATGCCTCTAATTATTGACAGATTTACAAAGGTAATATAAAAATTTTCATGTAACTAAAATAGAAACTTTCTTTTATATGTGTATAAATTATGCATGCAACATAATTTCCTAAAAACTGCTATAAATTTTGAATGAGACGTGTATTAATATACTTGATCTCTGCTGTGAGTAGACAGGCCCTGAAGTGTGTAGGTAAACTGTATCAAGTAGGTTGTTTTACTAATGCATCACTAAATTGAATTTATATGTTTAGCAGCAATAATATTTTTCCTTACTCTCTGTCACCTTTATTCTTTAACTGTAATTTCTGTGAAATGACATACCATAGTATTCACCTTTTTAAATGTACAATTCAGAGGTTTTGAATAGATTCACAGTGTGGGTGCATGCATCTCCACTTTCTAACTTCAAAACACTTCAGCACCGTAGAAGGAAACCCCGTCCCCCTAGCAGTCACGCTCATTTCCCCCTCCCCAGAGCATCCGGCATCGCTAGCGTGTCCTGTCTCTGGCTTGCTGCTGCGGCCTTGCGCGTAAATGAGACGGTGCAGGGTGTGGCCTCTGCGGCGGCTGTCTGGCTGCGCACAGGGTCTCCACCTGTCGGGTCGCAGCGTGTGCCAGTGCCCCGCCCCTTTTCGTGGCTGAGTAATGTTCCCTTGCACACATAATGCATCACATTTTATCTTTCCATACGTCAGTTGGTAGACATTTGCATTCTTTTCACTAACTATTAAAAATAATGTTGCTCTGAACATTTGTGTACAAACTTTTTGTGAACATATGTTTTCATTTCTCTTGGCATATCTCTAGGAGTGGAATTGCCAAATTAACTGTCATTTTAAACAAATATATATGCTAACTTAGGGATCATTCTGGCCTTTTCATTGTTATTGCACAATATTGGGAAAATTGCAAATTATTCTGACAAGGTCTGTTGTGTTAAGAGTTTTGGGTATATTATTTTCTATGTGACTAATTTCTTTTATATTAGTATAATTGAATGCGTTCTGGTTAGAAACCATGTATCACTCAGTTCTTTCACTTTGTCTCTTAGCCAATGAGATGGGTAACTAATGCTCTTTATGCCTTTGCTCGAGGTCAGGACGAACTACTGCCTGCAGGCCAGTTTGGCCTGCCGTCTGTTTTTGTACAGCATGTGAGTTAAAAATGGTTTTACATCATTAAATGATTGAAAAAATAGCAAAAGAAAAATCATATTTTGTGAGATGTAAGTTACAGGGAACTTGAGTTTCCATGTCCATAAAAGTTTTGCTGGGACACCACCATGCCTGTTTGATGCATACTGTCTTCAGCTGCTTTCTCATTACAGAGGCAGAGCTGGTGATTTCAGCGCGGACGGTGTGGCTCAGAAAGCCTCAGACACTTACCATTTTTACAGAGGAAGTCTGTTAAGTCCTAGCCTAGGTGATAAAGTCTTCCTCCAGCAGTGTGTCACCATGCTGTATTCTGTAAGGATTATTAGAGGGAAAGCGTGCCGTAAGCACATGTGATGGACGGTGTATTTTCAGCAGGTGATTTGGTAAAGACATAGATTCAACGTGAGCATCAGATTTTGAGCAGAGTATTTGAATACATTTTATTATAGGCCTCGTGATCATTTTACACATGGTCATTTTGTGTTCAGTAACTGATTCAGAGTATCTGAGAAACTGAATGATAAAGTGGGAGGGCTGCCAGTTTTTACTTTTACTTATCCACGTTGCTTTCACTGAATCATATGAAAATGGCTGCTGCTGCTGCTAAGTCGCTTCAGTCCTGTCCGACTCTGTGCGACCCCATAGACGGCAGCCCACCAGGCTCCCCTGTCCCTGGGATTCTCCAGGCAAGAACACTGGAGTGGGTTGCCATCTCCTTCTCCAGTGCATGAAAGTGAAAAGTGAAAGTGAAGACGCTCAGTCGTGTCCGACTCATTCCTACCCAATGGACTGCAGCCCACCAGGCTCCTCCTTCCATGGGATTTTCCAGGCAGCAGTACTGGAGTGGGGTGCCATTGCCTTCTAAGACTACACGGACACCTAATCAGAGAACACATGGATATGACCTCTGAGAGTCTGTATCTGTTACGTGTGTGCATCATTGGCTCATGTGTCCCTGAAAAGCATATCTCATGACCCCCTTTCCATTCTACCTTTTGTCTTCTGTTTCATGATTCTGTGGTCTTTTAAAGAAGAAGGTTGAGCAATTATTATATCCCTCTTTCAGGTCTTCTAATTCCACGGAAAATTCAGTTACATCCCGGGGCATGCCGCCTCGTTNAACGAACAGAGATCATTCTGTTGTTTTTGAGATTGCATCCAAGTACTGCATTTCGGACTCTTTTGTTGACCATGATGGCTACTCCATTTCTTTTGAGGGATTCCTGCCTGCAGTAGTAGATATAATGGTCATCTGAGTTAAATTCACCCATTCCAGTCCATTTTAGTTCGCTGATTCCTAGAATGTCGACATTCACCCTTGCCATCTCTAGTTTGACCACTTCCAATTTGCCTTGATTCATGGACCTGACATTCCAGATTCCTATGCAATATTTTGCTCCTTACAGCATCGGATCTTGCTTATATCACCAGTCACATGCACAACTAGTTATTATTTTTGCTTTGGCTCCATCCCTTCATTCTCTCTGGAGTTACTTCTCCACTGACCTCTAGTAGCATATTGGGCACCTACTGACCTGGGGAGTTCCTCTTTCAGTATCCTATCATTTTGCCTTTTCATACTGTTCATGGGGTTCTCAAGGCAAGAATACTAAAGTGGCTTGCCATTCCCTTCTCCAGTGGACCATGTTCTGTCAAAACAGTATAATTTAAAGCAGATTAACCCTCCTACCTGAAACAACTAAAAAAAAATCATTAAAAAATACTTTTATGAAAGTTCTCAAAATTTTGGACATCCAGCAACATAGCAGAGTGATTCCTGAGAGGAGGGGAAATCAATTGAGATGAGCCTTTTTAGCTGCCTCAGGTTAATACCCAGAGAAACTTTCAAAGCGGTGGCTCTGAGAAGAAGAACTCAGGGAGAGCTAAGGGTCTCTCTGGGCTGAGAAGATGGAAGCTGACAGTTCAGGAAGGTCAAGACTGCTGAAATTTGTAGGAAAGATTGTTTCCTCCTCCTACCTCACTCCGTATTCAAATGAGTACTGACCACATCACTCAATGGAGGCAACAATATGAGGATGGGGAAGAATCCTCAAAGGATTAGAGGGGACAGTGCCCACATGCACACAGACTAGAACAGTGCTTGCTTCCAATAGCCAGAAGGTAAAACTTCAATTTTCACTGCTTATCAGTTGGCATCCAGGTGGTCGTGGTCTAGTCACTAAGTTGTGTCCAACACTTGTGACCCCGGGGACTGCAGCCCGCCAGGCTCCTCTGTCCATAGGATTTCCCAGGCAAGAATACTGGAGTGAGTTGCCATTTCCTTCTCCAGGGGATCTTCCCGACCCAGGGATCAGACTTGGGTCCCCTGCATTGCAGGCAGATTTCTTAACCCACTGAGCCACCAGGGGAGCCCAGACTAGAGGTTATTTGGCTCCACCTAAAAGCTAAACCTGAAGGGGTTAAATTTCTTTTGAGTAATTTAACTATGTCTTAGAATAAAACTCAAGAATATTTTTGTGAAGAAAACTACACCAAAGCACATCATAATTAAACTGCTCAAAACCAGTGTTTAAGTGAAAGGTTTTAAAGCACCTTGGCGGGGGGAGAAACAAACCACAACACACATTATGTACAGAGGAAGAAACAAAAATAATACCAAAATTTTTCATCAGGGAAGAAAAAAAGCAAGTTAGCAGAAAGCAGAGCAAAGTCTTTAAAGAACTGAAAGAAAAGCATCTTTCAAAATGAAGGTAAAATGAAGACATTTTCTTACATAAAAAAGCTAAAAGGTGCACATGTACTATAAGAAAAGTCAAAGGACATCCTTTGGGAAGTGAAATATCTCAGTAAGTGAATAAAGAGTGGCAGGAATGGTAACTACATGTTTGAGTATATAATATTTTCTCTTATTATTTACATTTCTTTAAGAGGTAATTGACTGTTCCAGGCATAATAATAATATCAATGTTTTGTGGGATTTATAACATTTGTAGAAGTAAGATGCATGACCAGAATTGTACAGGAGCCAGGAAGGGGGATACAGAAGCCTACAATTGTGAGGAGCATGTACTGTGTACGAAGTACCATAATCACTTGAAGATGGATCAGGTAAGTTTAAAGGTGTATACTAGGAAGTCTAAAGCATGCAGGAGATGGGGTTGAGCTTTATATCCCATCTTTATTTGGCCTAAAGTGCTTTTGTTTAAGATGTCTAAATGTAATATTAATGGGTGCCTAAACAGAACAGGAAGTAGTTATTTGATGCATGAAAAGTAAGAGAAGTCAGAATGTTGCTCCCCTGAAGATGAAGCTTGAGAATGAAGGGTGTTGAATGAAAAGTCACGATTTAAGCTTACAGTTAAAGACAAACTGATTCATTACATTACAAGAAAAACAGAGAAGTTTTGGAAAGGAGTATAACAAGTTAAAACACTAGGTTTAACGATTACTAAAGCTATGTTTGAAAGTGTTTCTATCATTATTACATAATTTGCAATTAATTACTTGCAAATTAAAACAAATAATTTAGTTCTTAATGATTTGAATTAGCATACAGAAAGTGACATGAATATAAAGGTATTTAGAAAAAGAAAGTTGCCTTGATGACTTTTGTTTTCCCGACTTACATCAGAAAATAGGCCTAGTATTCTCTTGATTTATTAAGAACAACTCTAAAAAGCGACAGTTCATCGTTTCGGTGTTCTGGAATCTTATCAATGCCAATTTGATTTTGCAATATGTTTCCCATTTCAAAACAACATATAAGTTAAAAATTACATTAAGTTTAAAAAAACACTCTCTTATGCTTTTGAGATTCCCAGAGACACCCCAAGGCCTGGCAAATTCATGACTGAAAACCACATGCACCATTTACTCCAGGTTTGTGTGAAAAGCTAAATAACTTATTCTATGAGTACTAAAATGAACTATTTTTATTCAATTANCATTAAGTTTAAAAAAACACTCTCTTATGCTTTTGAGATTCCCAGAGACACCCCAAGGCCTGGCAAATTCATGACTGAAAACCACATGCACCATTTACTCCAGGTTTGTGTGAAAAGCTAGATAACTTGTTCTATGAGTACTAAAATGAACTATTTTTATTCAATTAGCAATCAGGTAATGATGCAAACTGTAATACTGAGCAAATTTGACTCAGACAATTTTATATCTTACTAAGGTTACTAACTGATAATCAAATTATTTTTCAACAAAACTTACAAAGTTGAGGATCTGCATGGAGACTTCCTCCTTTAGGATTCAGCTTCTGGGCTTGAATTGCAGGGACAGGTTTATACGACTGTCCAGTGGCCCTGTACATGGCTTGAACCCACAGTATTCTATCCTGTTCATCATCACTGGCAAATATTACAGTGTCTCCTTCTTTAACAGCATTGAAGAACATATGCCCACCCTGAAGGCCTGTGGAAGAAAAAAAAAATTGTTAAAAATTGACACAGTTGGCAGATTTTAGCCTCGTTCATTAAATGGTCTCATGGAAAAGAACGGATCTGCTGCTTGCAGCTCAATGCCTTTGAATCATATCCACAATTGAAGAATTGAAGGGAAATGATATGAGAAAGATTTATACTTCCATATCACTTTGGAAATTAAAACTAGGCTAGGAAAGAGTTCATAATACAGCAGAGTTCTGCAACACACACAACAATGCATAGCATAGTCTGGTATTTCATGCCAGAGAAGACACTCCTTATCTGTTAGCAGATTTCTCATTCCATATGTAGGAAACAGATATGACCAGTTTAGCCAAAAACAATACAGGTAAGACTAAAATGATATTTACATTGTACAGTATTTTGCTTTTGCAAAACTCTCTCACAGGAAAGATATTTTGGATTTTAAGTGATTTATTAGTGGATATAATCACTGAATCTTTTTTCCTCTCTCTATATTAATTTCTTATTCTATTTATTAGCAGATACATGTATTTCTTTTTTATTGTTTAGTTGTGAAGTCATGTCCGACTCTTGTGATCCCATGACCGTAGCCTGCTCCTCTGTTCATGGGGTTTCCCAGGCAAAATACTGGAGTGGGTTTCCATTTCCTTCTCCAGGTGATCTTCCTGACCCAGAGATCAAACTTGTGTCTTCTTCATTGGCAGGTGGATTCTTTAGCACTAAGACACCAGGGAAATACACATATTTCTTTACCTTGCTTATTAATTTTATTAATCTCCACATAATCATTCATTTACTCACTCACTCACTCATCTCAGACACTGAGTATCCAGTACTATACCCAGCATTAATACATTAGGAGGGAAGGAGAGAAATATAAGTATCCATTGTTGGGGAGAAAATTAGTAGAATATAATATATGGTAGTAATTCATAAGTGATTTCTTTATCTCTGCCTCTTGTACCTTTTTGCTTTTCAGTAAAGAAGTTTCTGCAAGCATTGCTGATACCTATCGTACAATTTCCGTATTATAATATCTTTCAGATATTTCATCCTTTGACTAAGTTAACAGAGATGGTGAGTTATGGTTAAAACTAAGTAGCCTCATAAAGATATAATTTAAATTTCATCAAGTCTTATCTAGCTAGGTATATGAATGAAATATGTTCCATTTACTGAATGGAGTTTGAATGGAAAATAGACACAGGATATTTATAAGAATTTCATGAATACAGGAGAGGCATGGCAAGTGATGATTCATCTAGGAATTACCTGGATGGGGATCTGTGTAATCCACAGTGTATCCTTCAAGCTGCATTAATTCTTGAGGCTCAGACTTTTTTTCTCTATAACTGCACATAGCAAAGGTGTATTGGCTAACCTGCATGAGAAAAAAGTTTACATATTGGTTGCATTAAATTTATCTTTTAGTTTTTTATCAGAAACATGAAATTTGCATATAAGTTATTAAATGTTAGCATTTTAAAAAACCTTGCTCAGAGATTAAAGCACTTTTTGTTTATCCATTTACAGTTAGGTCTTTTATGTCCATGATCCAGCATTTCCCAACTTGATGAACTTCTGGCCAAAATTTTATGAACTATTAAAAGAAAAGCCATTAAAAAATAGTCATATTAAATATAAATTTGGGACCATAAAACTTTTAGAGGAAAATACAGGCAGAACACCCTTTGATATAAACCATAGCAATATATTTTTTGGATCTATCTCCTAAAGCAAAAGAAACAAAAGCAAAAATAAGCAAATGGGACCTAATTAAACTTACAAGGTTTCACACAGCAAAGGAAACCATCTATCAACATGAAATGAAGACAACCTAGTGAATAGAAGATATGTGCAAATGACCAATAAGGCATTTATATCCAACATATATAAATAGCTCAGACAACTGAATATGAAAAAACCAAGTCACCCTATTAAAAACATGGGCAGAAGACTTGAATAGACGTTTTTCCAGAGAAGACATACAGATGGCCAATGGGCACATGAAAAGATGCTCAATACCTCTAGTCAATAGGGAACTGCAAAGCAAAGCCACAATGAGGTATTGCTTCACACCTGTCAAAATGGTTTGTATCAAAAAGATCACAAACAACAAATGTTAGAGAAGAGGAACTCCTCTACACTGTTGCTGGGAATATAAATTGGTGTAGTCACCATGGAAAACAACATGGAGGGTTCACAAAAAACTAAGGATAGAACTATCATGTGACCCGAAATTCCACACTTGGGTATATATCTGAAAAACAAAAAACCTCACTAATTCAAAAGGATACATGTACCCTGATGTCTCTAGCAGTACAATTCTTTATTATTTCTAAGATGTATTACAACACAAAGAGAAGACTTAAGAAAATGTAGAGTGCACTTTTTTGGGTAAACACTATTCATATGTATGAACAGTAGTTATTATTGCAGAGTACAATTATAGGTCATTTAAAGTNAGGTGAGCCGTTCCATGCAGACCTGCAGGTGCCCGGTGGCTCAGACGGTAAAGCGTCCGCCTGCAACGCGGGAGGCCTGGGTTCAATCCCTGGGTTGGGAAGATCTCCTGGAGAAGGAAATGGCAACCCACTCCAATATTCTTGCCTGGAAAATCCCATGGACAGAGGAACCTGGTAGGTTATAGTCCATGGGGTCGCAAAGAGTCGGATACGGCAAGACCTTCTAAAACTAACACCCAAAAAAGATGTCCTTTGCATCACTGGAGACTAGAATGCAAAAGTAGGAAGTCAAGAGATACCTGGAGTAACAGGCAGATTTGGCCTGGGAGTACAAAAGGAAGCAGGGCAAAGAATAACAGAGTTTTGCCAAGAGAACACACTGGTCATGGCAAACACTCTCTTCCAACAACAGGAGAAGACTCTACACGTGGACATCACCAGGTGGTCAATACCAAAATCAGATTGATTCTATTCTTTGCAACTGAATATGGAGACGCTCTACTGCTGCTCCTGCTGCTAAGTTGTGTCAGTCGTGTCCAACTCTGTGCCACCCCATGGACAGCAGCCCACCAGGCTCCCCCGTCCCTGGGGTTCTCCAGGCAAGAGCACTGGAGTGGGTGCCATTTTCTTCTTCGGGAGAAGCTCTGTTCAGTCAGTGAAAACAAGACAGGGAGCTGACTGTGGCTCACTTCATGAACTCCATATTGTAAAACCCAGAGTTAAATTGAAGAATGTAGGAAAAACCACTAGACCATTCATGTAAGACCTAAATCAAATCCCTTATGATTATGCAGTAGAAATGACAAATTCAAGGGATTAGATCTGATAGATAGAGTGCCTAAAGAACTATGGACGAAGATTTTTAACATTGTACAGGAAGCAGTGATCAAAACCATCCCCAAGAAAAAGAAATGCAAAAAGGCAAAATGGCTGTCTGAAGAGGGCTTACAAAGAGCCTTGAAAAGAAGAGAAGCTAAAGACAAAGGAGAAAAGGAAAGATATATCCATCTGAATGCAGAGTTCTAAAGAATGGCAAGGAGAGATAAGAAAGCCTTCCTCAGTGATCTATGCCAAGTAATAGAGGAAAACAATAGAATCGGAAAGACTAGAGATCTCTCCAAGCAAATTAAAATAGCTAGGAAACATTTCATGCAAAGATGGGCACAATAAAGGACAGAAATGATACGGGCCTAACAGAAGCAGAAGATAAGAAGAGGTGGCAAGAATACACAGAAGAACTGTACAAAAAAGATCTTCATGACCCAGATAACCATGATGGTGTGATCACTCACCTAGAGCCAGACATCCTGGAGTGACAAATCAAGCGGACCTTAGGAAGCATCACTACAAACAGATTGAGTGGAGGTGATGGGACTCCAATTGAGCTATTTCAGATTCTTAAAAATGATGCTGTGAAAGTGCTGCACTCAATATTCCAGCAAATTGGGAAAATTCAGAAAGCCACCCAGAAAAGGTCAGTTTTCATTCCAGTTCCAAAGAAGGGCAATGCCAGAGAATGTTCTAACTACCACAGAGCTGCACTCATCTCACACACTGGCAAAGTAATGCTCAGACTTCTCCAAGCCAGGCTTCAATGGTATGTGAACCAAGAACTTCCAGATGCTCAAACTGGATTTAGAAAAAGCAGAGGAACCAGAGATCAAATTGCCAACATCCGCTGAATCATAGAAAAAGCAAGAGAATTCCAGTAAAATGTGCACTTCTGCTTCATTGACTTTGCTAAAGCCTTTGAGTATGTGGATCACATCAAACTGTGGAAAATTCCTAAAGAGATGAGAATACCAGACCTCCTTACCTGCCTCCTCAGAAATCTGTATGCAGGTCAAGAAGCAATAGTTAGAACCGGACATGCAAGAAGGGAACAATTTCAAAATTGAGAAAGGAGTCTGTCAAGGCTGTATATTGTCACCCTGCTCATTTAACTTCTCTGCAGAGTACGTCATGCAGAATGCCACACTGGATGAAGCGCAAGCGGGAATCAGGATTGCCGGGAGCAACAGCAGTGACCTCACATACAGAGGCCACCACCCTCATGGCAGAAAGAGAGGAGGCGCTAAGGAGGCTCTTGATGAGGGTGAAGGAGGAGCGGAAAAAGCTGGCTTAAAACTCAACTTCCAAGAACTAAGGTCATGACATTCGGTCCCTTCACTTCATGGAAAATAGATGGGGAAAAATGGAAACAGTGACAGACTTTATTTTGGGGGGCTGATTTTCTGGGCTCCAAAATCACTGCAGACGGTGACTACAGCCATGAAATTAAAAGACGCTTGCTCCTTGAAAGCAAAGCTATGACAAACCTAGATAGCATATTAAATAGCAGAGACATTACTTTGCTGACAAAGGTCTGTCTAGTTAAGGCTATAGTTTTTCCAGTAGTCATGTGTGAATGTGAGAGTTGGACCATAAAGAAAGCTGAGTGCCAAAGAATTGATGCTTTTGAACTGTGGTGTTGGAGAAGACTCTTGAGAGTCCCTTGGACTGCAGGGAGATCCAGCCAGTCCATCCTAAAGGAGACCAATCCTGAATATTCATTGGAAGGACTGATGCTGAACCTGAAGCTCCAATACTTTGGCCACCTGATGCGAAGAGCAGACTCACTGGAAAGGACCCTGATGCTGGGAAAGATTGAAGGCAGGCAAAGGGGGCAACAGAGAAAGAGGTGATTGGACGTGATTACCAGCTCAGTGACATGAGTTTGAGCAAGCTCTGGGAGTTGGTGACGGACAGGGAGGCTTTGCGTGCTGCAGTCCATGGGGTCACAAAGAGTGGGATACGACGGGGTGACTGCACTGTGCTGAAGGAGCAACTTCCCTTACGATCCAGCAAACAGGGCTCCATGCTCCCACTGCAGGGGCGTGGGCTTGAGCCCTGACTGGGGAGTAAGAGCTCACGTGCAGCAAGGCATTACCAAAAAAGGAAAAAAAGTTAAAAGTATAAGGAAGGTAAGCTGGTACAATCTAATACCTGGGTTAGACTACCAGACAGTTTGTAAGATGGATTTAAAGAAGGAGGGAAGGAGTAATTCAGTCCCCAAATCAGGTTGTTCCAGGCAGAGAAGCAGCATATTCAGAAGTCCCTTGAGTGGTTCTGAGGAGCTACAATTGGCGAACTGGGTGTTCTTACTGGAGGATGTGTTGCTTTAGGCGTGGGAAAGCATGAACAGGTGTGTGAGCAGAAGATGGTTAGCACCGATGTGGGCCTGCTGGATTTAAAACCTTTGGGCTGTCTAAGATTCTTCACCAACATTTGAGCCTATGGCAGGTGGCCTAGAGTTCTAGATATGAATACAGATAGAAAGTCTTTCAAAAAAGAATTTTGACTGTAGCACTATGCATGACTGAGCTCACTCGGGGAACTGTATATAAGTAGGGGTTCAGCTGATACCAGAACCATGTGGAAAGCAGCATTCGTGAAATAGCGCAAACAACGTGAGCTCGAGAAGGAGCCTGAGGATGAGCACCAGGCGGCCGTTGAGAGAGGGAGCGCAGCTGCAGAGAGGCAGAACTTGGGGACTGAACATCAGAAGAAAGGCCAGGTACAGAATATTAGGGTATATCGTCAGACTGATGCTGAAGCTGAAGCTCCAGTGCTTTGGGCACCTGATGCCAAGAACTAACTCATTGGAAAAGACCCTGATGCTCAGAAAGACTGAAGGCGGGAGGAGAAGGGGACGACAGAGGACGGGATGTTTGGATGGCATCACTGACTTGATGGATATGAGTTTGAGTAAACTCTGAGAGTTGGTGATGGACAGGGAGGCTGCCGTGCTGCAGTCCATGGGGTCAGAGAGTCAGACAGACTGCGCAACTGAACTGACTTGACTGATGATCAGACTTGAGGGGGTAGCTAAAGTTTACATGAAAGCAGTGCACAGAGCTAGAGTCTGTCTGTCTTAGTACAGGGAATGGGGTGGCAGGAGGGGAAGTTGTATTGCCTGTGTAGATTTTTTTTTAAGTCAGCTACACTTTTGATCTGGAGAATTACAAATCTTTCTACCTAGCTGGGTTTTTTTTCTTTAAGTTTTTTTTTTTTTTTTTTTAACTAAAGGGTACCTACCCTACAATGGTGTGCTGGTCTCTGCCACACAAAAGCATATACATGCCCCCTCCATCGTGACTCTCCTGCCCTCACCTGTCACCCTTCCCATCCTCTAGGTTGTCACAGAGCACTGTCTGCCCAGCTGTCAAAATTGATCAACAGACATTCAGAGAAAGCCTTCTTTTTTAGTATTAGTATACTTTATTTCTCGACTTTTTTTTTTTTATTAAGAGCTCAAAGTAAGACAGTTTTCAATTACTGGTGGGTTTTTTTTTTCATGTTTAATTCTTGTGCCACAAGAATAATGTTTCCCTCAGAGTATTCACTTAGGTGCTGTGGCTGCTGAGGCACGCTGGCTACGCACAGAGAGACTAGGTAGAAGACCTCTAGCCAAAACTGTCTTGAAAGACTGAATGCCCCGAAGACACTGCTCCAGGGAGCACAGCTAGAGCGCGTTTCAGAAGCCCCTTCCCGGCCTTCCCTTGACGAGCACAGGCATCCATGTGGCACTCAGCTTGCTGATCCACAGTTGAAGCGGTGTCCTGAGTTGGTTAAAGCAGTCACTGGTTCTTCTTTAAACTTACTTCACTGATAAATTCTCTAAAGAGTCATGGCCTTGTATTTGGTAATTTCACCCTGAAATAATACCTGTTCCATTTTTTCTGTGTTTAGGGGAAAGAAACCCTGATGCCTCCTATCCCCTTTGCTAGACCACAGGATTTGGGGCCAACAATTGCTATTGTTACTAAAGTCAACCAGATCCAGGATCAGCTACTAAAGAAGCATGATATTGAGCTTTACATGCACCTGAACAGACTAGAAATTGCGCCGCAGATATATGGGCTGTAAGTATTCAATTTAAATTGCAGCAGCACCAGATTTTGATTTCTGGTGGTTTCTGTATGTTTTGGATCCATGGAAGCAAGAGTACCCGCCATCCCGGCTGTAGTTCTTTCATTTCGCCTTTGTGTTCTGTGAGCCAGACACTGTGCTCACTGCTTTCATACGTTCTTTCATCTGATATTACCCTTTGTTACAGAGGGAGAGGCTGAGACATACAGTGAAGCTGTTAGGCACTCAGTCATGCCCGACACTTTGCAACCCCATGGACTGTAGCCCACCAGGCTCCCCTGTCCATGGAATTCTTGAGGCAAGAATATTGAAGTGGGTTGCCATTCCCTCCTCCAAGGGATCTCCCCATCTCAGGGATCGCACCTGGGTCTCCTGCATTGCAGGCAGATTCTTTACCATCTGAGCCACCAGAGAAGCCTGAGGTTTGCAGTAACCTTACACATACTGATCAGTGAAATCATAATTGCGTCCAGATGGAAAGTGA
>SJYW01004661.1:61620-78547 GCA_006410735.1 Raphicerus campestris | reverse complement strand
CCCTTCCCATCCTCTAGGTTGTCACAGAGCACTGTCTGCCCAGCTGTCAAAATTGATCAACAGACATTCAGAGAAAGCCTTCTTTTTTAGTATTAGTATACTTTATTTCTCGACTTTTTTTTTTTTATTAAGAGCTCAAAGTAAGACAGTTTTCAATTACTGGTGGGTTTTTTTTTTCATGTTTAATTCTTGTGCCACAAGAATAATGTTTCCCTCAGAGTATTCACTTAGGTGCTGTGGCTGCTGAGGCACGCTGGCTACGCACAGAGAGACTAGGTAGAAGACCTCTAGCCAAAACTGTCTTGAAAGACTGAATGCCCCGAAGACACTGCTCCAGGGAGCACAGCTAGAGCGCGTTTCAGAAGCCCCTTCCCGGCCTTCCCTTGACGAGCACAGGCATCCATGTGGCACTCAGCTTGCTGATCCACAGTTGAAGCGGTGTCCTGAGTTGGTTAAAGCAGTCGCTGGTTCTTCTTTAAACTTACTTCACTGATAAATTCTCTAAAGAGTCATGGCCTTGTATTTGGTAATTTCACCCTGAAATAATACCTGTTCCATTTTTTCTGTGTTTAGGGGAAAGAAACCCTGATGCCTCCTATCCCCTTTGCTAGACCACAGGATTTGGGGCCAACAATTGCTATTGTTACTAAAGTCAACCAGATCCAGGATCAGCTACTAAAGAAGCATGATATTGAGCTTTACATGCACCTGAACAGACTAGAAATTGCGCCGCAGATATATGGGCTGTAAGTATTCAATTTAAATTGCAGCAGCACCAGATTTTGATTTCTGGTGGTTTCTGTATGTTTTGGATCCATGGAAGCAAGAGTACCCGCCATCCCGGCTGTAGTTCTTTCATTTCGCCTTTGTGTTCTGTGAGCCAGACACTGTGCTCACTGCTTTCATACGTTCTTTCATCTGATATTACCCTTTGTTACAGAGGGAGAGGCTGATACATACAGTGAAGCTGTTAGGCACTCAGTCATGCCCGACACTTTGCAACCCCATGGACTGTAGCCCACCAGGCTCCCCTGTCCATGGAATTCTTGAGGCAAGAATACTGAAGTGGGTTGCCATTCCCTCCTCCAAGGGATCTCCCCATCTCAGGGATCGCACCTGGGTCTCCTGCATTGCAGGCAGATTCTTTACCATCTGAGCCACCAGAGAAGCCTGAGGTTTGCAATAACCTTACACATACTGATCAGTGAAATCATAGTTGCGTCCAGATGGAAAGTGAAAGTGAAGTGACTCGGTCGTGTCCGACTCTTTGCGACCCTGTGGACTGTAGCCCACCAAGTTTCTCCATCCATGGGATTCTCCAGGCAGAAATACTGGAGTGGGTTGCCATTTCCTTCTCCAGGGGATCTTCCCGACCCAGGGAACTGGGTCCATAATCTGCAAAGCCCAGTGCAAAATAAAAATAAATGGCTCTTTTAAAAAATGAGTGGGAATTTCAAAATGGCAACAGCAGATCATTAAACCAAGCCTTCTGAGAAGTGCAGAGTCACACAGATTATATACATGTGAAGCAGCCCAGTACCCAGACAGTCCTGTAATATATTCATGTTCTCTCCACTTTATAATGTGCTTATCTGCTCTACCCTTTGGAGTGCATTTCTAAAAGTAAGATAAATGTCTCTCACAGTAAAAATAATATATTAACCTTCTTAGCTAGATGATTTCTGTAACATACTATAGCAGGAGAATATGGAGCCAGTCACCCTTAGGTGTATATGAGTGTGTGTGTGTGCATTCAATAACTTAGAATGTGAGTATGCAAATCAGCAGCTTTAATGAATACGAATCAGTTGTGGAGTGCTGCAGACAGCAGAAGGACCTTTTAAACAGACAACAGGGCATTCATATCTAATGTTGGCCATTCCCTTGGTAGATGTTTCTTGCAAATCACATCTTTCAACTAGATCGAATATGGAAAATTGAGAAGGTTTTATGAGATATACATGATAGATTCGCAATGAATATGAGTTCATTATTTCAATTAGGAAGAACCTCAAGTCACAGGTTTTGAACCAGAGCAGAAGCCATTCATTTAGACCAAAGGAAAGCACGTCAGTGAGGGTTCTCGTCACGTCCGCGTGGCACACCGTCTGACCCCAGTGGCTGCTGCTTAGCTGCCGTCCTCCCGAAGCCCTGAACTCTACTGACACCCTCCGTGCTCCTGTCTCCACGATACCCGTTTGCGTTTTTGTGACTTAAGCCTGACTTCATCACTGAGAGTCGCTCCGTCATTCCCAGTGGGAGGGAGAAAGCTGTGGAAATCATGGGTCTGTTGGGCAGCACTGTAGGTTACCGTCAAACTGGCATTTACTCCACTTTTAAGTCTGGCTAGCATATGTGTGATTATAGAATAAAACTCTGTTGCAAACTAGCAAGTGGCCAGGTCAGCAGGCAGATTCTATATTCTTTTCAGCTTTGTGCCCCCTCCAGTGTTCCTGCCTGGGAAACCCCACGGACAGAGGAGCCTGGAGGGCTGCAGTCCTTGGGGTCACAAAAGACTCAGACCCAAGGCAGCAGTGAAACCACAGCAATGCACTCAAACAGCTGGTTTATCCAAACGCAGAAAATGGTTTGATAGCCTCAAAAACTTTTCTGGTCTAGAAATTTGCCTTAAATATTGGAGAAGGAAACTGGTACTGCACACGCTTCTCGCTCCTTTGAAGCGCTCTCTTGTCCGCTGCCTCTGGCTGAGCTGATGCTTTACATGGCGGTGGTCGCAGCATGGGCTTGGGTGCGGTGATGTTTAGCCCGTGTGTTCTGGTTTCCCTTTCAGACATTAATTCCCATCTGCCTTCTCTTCATAATGACCCATAGAACTTCTTTCACATCCAGCCAGCACCTTCCCAATAAAATTCTGTGATCCCTGACATAATTACTCTTAATCTTTTCAACTTCATTTTTTAGCAGTACTAACAAAGTCAGGGCTTGCATTAACAGAAGCTCACTCAGTTATCCTTTTATTTTTGTATAGGTGTATTATTTTTAAATACACAGTTTTTCATTCTTGAAGAAATCACTCATTCTCTTCATTGTTCTGTATTACATTCTGTAGTGCAAGGATTTTACTTACTTATATCACTTATTAAATTTGATTTCATTTTTCTTTTGGTGAGGCAATCTTGTTGAGTTTCCCTATGTCTTTATGCTACCCTAAGCTGTACCACTCATATGTATATTTCGTACTAATGACTGTTAGAATGGGCACAAAGGATAACATGAGTGTAATATAAAATGGCAGTTAGAAGCATAGACTTTGAAATGATACAGACTTGTTTAACCACTCTGAGCCTTGGTTTCTTCATCTGTGAAATGGAAATGAAAAATAGTGGTACCTACTTCATGGAGTGCCTATGAAAATTAAATCATAATATATGAAAATCATAGTGTTCAGTAGGGGATAAACGTTGAGTCTGTGGTGAGCACTGCTTTCGTTTCCATTGTCTGCCATTACTGTTGCAGACTTAAGATGCGGCCCGTCAGCATGGTGTGCCCTGTGACTCGCGAGCCTCCAGCTCTGCCTTCGGCTTTCTGTGTTTTCCTCAGTAAAGCATCCAAGCTTCTACTTAAGTGGAAACAGAACAGCTAGCCTTTGTAGGGGTGCTTCTCAAGAAATAGTACAGAATTGAAGAGTAACCTTTTAGAAATAGTATAGCAGTTTGACAATGATTTTATGTCCTTGAACCTAATAAATGTTGTAGGTTTTATCTCATGGAAATAAATCAAAATTATTAGTTTTGTTTTAGATCATACAAGTATATTAATCTAAATAACTGCTGATGCTCCTATATGTTGCTCTTGGGAGAAAATTGTTTACAAGGTGGAGAAAAGGTTACTTAGCAAAATGAAATTATATCCCCCCGTATTGAGTCCAGGTTTCTAATTTTAGTCAGTCTTAGCAGTTGCATGGTACATTAAAATCTAATTAAATCTGCTTTCTGATATGGTTGTGGTTATCTTTAAGAAAAAGATTTGGGAATTCCCTGGTGGTCCTGTAGCTAAGACTCCATGCTCCCAATTCAGGGGCCTGGGTTCAATCCCTGGTCAGGGCACTGGATCCCACATGCCCCAACTAAGAGACCAGGCACAGCCAAACAAATAAATAAATAGTTTTTTAAAGAAATGAAAAAGGTTTTATAATTGCCCCCAGTCTGGTGTTCTTGCCTGGAGAATCCCAAGAACAGCGGAGGGCTGTCCTGACAGATGGTGGGCTGCCATCTGGGGGTCACACAGAGTCGACTCACACAGAGTCGAACATGACTGAAGTGACTTAGCTGCAGCAGCAGCGTTCTGATATTTGTGTGAGAATATATGTGGAAGTCTCCTGACGTGGTAAAGATGCCATCTATAAATGCACTTATTGCTTTTTGTTAGTAAATGTACTTAACAAAATTAGAATTAATAATTAGTGTATCCCCATGAAATGTGGACCTTTTTGTTCCAGTTCTGTGAAAAATGGCATTGGTGATTTGATAGGGATCACATTGAATCTGTAGATCGCATGTGGTAGTATAGTCATTTTCATGATATCGTTTCTTCCAGCCCAGGAACACGAAGAGTTGTCTCTCTGTCCTTTTATGTCGCCCTTGACGTCTTTCGTCAGTGTCTTATAGTTTTCTTCACGCAGCTCTTTCTTCTCCTTGGGAAGGCCTATTCCTATTTTTGTTGTAATGGTGAGTGGGATTGATTCCTTAATTTCTCTTTCTGGGTTTTCATTTTTAGTGTATAAGAATGCAAGTGATTTCTGTGTATTGATTTTGTATTCTGCGACTTTGTTAAATTCACTGATTAGGTCTAGGAATTTTCTGACAATAAAAGTGGTGCTGGGAAAACTGGACAGCCACATGTGAAAGCATGAAATTAGAACACTGCCTAACACCACACACAAAGATAAACTCAAAATGGATTAAAGACCTAAATGTAAGACCAGAAACTATAAAACTCTTGGAGGAAAACATAGGCAGAACACTTTATGACATAAATCAAAGCAAGATCCTCTATGACCCCCCTCCTAGAGTAATGGAAATAAAAGCAAAAATAAACAAATAGGACCTAATTAAACTTAAAAGATTTTACACAACAGAGGAAACTATAAATAAGGTGAANTTATGACATAAATCAAAGCAAGATCCTCTATGACCCCCCTCCTAGAGTAATGGAAATAAAAGCAAAAATAAACAAATAGGACCTAATTAAACTTAAAAGATTTTACACAACAAAGGAAACTATAAATAAGGTGAAAAGACAGCCCTCAGCATGGGAGAAAATGATAACAAATGAACCACCCGACAGGGGATTAATTTCCAAAATATGCAAGCAGTTCATACAGCTCAGTACCGGAAAAACGAATGACNGATTTTGAAGCCCCCCAAAATAAAGTCTGACACTGTTTCCACTGTTTCCCCATCTATTTCCCATGAAGTGATGGGAGCGGATGCCATGATCTTCGTTTTCTGAATGTTGAGCTTTAAGCCAACTTTTTCACTCTCCTCTTTCACTCTCATCAGGAGGCTTTTTAGTTCCTCTTCACTTTCTGCTATAAGGGTGGTGCCATCTGCAAGTTTACACTTGGTTTAATAAAACAATATCATGAAAATATTTCTAGACTCCCCACTTTGTAATTGCTATTACCGGTGCAGGAGTGATGTCAGGAACCGTATTCATGGCCATGTCGCCAAGTCTTCAGCAGAAGGGTTTGTCTACCGTTGTTGCTCAGGTTGTATATAACACGTTTGGCTCTAATTAGAGGTGGTACTTTGATGAATTCAGCCCATCCTTAGAACATGCTCCTTGCTTTCTCTGGGAGGTATTCAAACAACCTGCCATGGCTCTGACAATCTTTTATATATAAATTTCAGTATCTTTGATTTAAAAAGAACCCGTTTCCTCACTTTCCAGTGACACAGACTCTCATGTATTTTATTATGAATGTGTGGGAAAGTGATGCTAAGTGCCATACAGCAAAGCCAAGGCCATGCACTACTCCAGCTGATGATGACGTTGAGTCACTGTGATGTGAAGCTGGCTTGCCTGAAGGAGAGCCCAGTCTGACGGCTGTGCTTTCCTGTGTGAGGGAGTGTCAGTCGCTCAGTCGAGCCTGAGTGTGGCCCCAGGCTCCTCTGTCCATGGGATTTCCCTGGAGGGAATTGCCATGCTCTCCTCCAGGGGGATCTCCTCAACCCAGGGATCAAACCCAGATCTCCCACATTGAGGCCAGATTCTTCACCATCTGAGCCACCAGGGAACCCTAAGAATGGGTAGCCTATCCCTTCTTCAGGGGATCTTCCCGACTCAGGCAGCGAACCAGGCTCTCCTGCATTACAGCGGACTCTTTACCAGCTGAGCTACCAGGGAAGCCCACGACTCACTTGAGTTTTCTGAGTTTTGTTTTCTACTAGAGCCATTTTAATTGATCACAGCCACCTGAGCGACGTGCCCCTTTTACTGCCAACTAGGAATGTATAGGAGCCTTGAGGGTGCCGGGGACAGAACGGTGCGTTTGAAGGCCTGTGGCAGCAGAGAGCATCGGGGCCTGGCTCCCGGAGCCTCCATCAAAACAGCGGAGCCTGTAATCCGCCGGCCTTCTGCCGAATGTAAGCTGGAAGTTAGAGGGTCTGGGAGACAGTTCGGTGGAGTTCTATAAAAAACCTTGGCTTCTAGGACAGCAGCTAAAGGGAAATGGGGAACCGAGTGAAATGATCCTGTCCCTTGGATCGCGAGCCACAGTCCAGTTGGCCAGGCTTGGATTCTCAGCTACAGCCCAGCTGGTGAACAGCTCAAAACTGTTTTCGATCATGTGCTCCCATTGTGGCCAATTGGGTGGTTTGGCAGACAGCGACACAGTGAATATCTGTCCACACAGATTGCACGCACTGCATTTGTCCGTGTGCAGCCTCTGCGTGTCTGTATTGCTGACAACATCTCCACATAGATGGGCGGGTAAATTGTGTGTGTGGGTCCATACCTGGAAATTTATGCACAGTAATTATGTACTTTGATTCCTTCTAGGAAACAGAATGGTAGGAATAATCTAGTTAAATCAGTTTCTATGGGGATTTTTTTTTTTACTCCTTTTTTTCATATTTCCTCCAGTTGTAAAAATTACAGTGATTACACATCATAAAGCCTATCTGTAATAAAACGCATCAGCTGGCCAAGGTTTTCATCGCTCACTCAATAATCCATTAATACAGCAACGCTGCCCAGGCATCTTTATAATACCAACTCGGAGGTAATTTTAATCAGCTAGACCAGCTGGTATTTAACAGCAGCTGCTGGAGATGCCACAAATATACTCAATAGCTGACATCTTTATTTGCAGTTTTTCAAGGGGAGAAGAGATTCTCCTGTGGCTACTTGTATTAAGCATTTAAAAGAAGGTGTAAAGTATACAGGGGTTATCCCTAAATGAGAAGGGGAAGGGATTAACAGTGAAACAAAGGTGATAAATCCTATCAGGAGCAAAGGTTTGTGAATGAAGAGACTCCTCAAATAAGTAGACACTGCTTTGGGCTTCAGATCTTTTTCTGAGTTATATTTCTAATCGTGGGTATCACCAGGAGTGCAATGCGGCCTGCGTGTAGCATCCTAGTCCTCTGGGCCCTAGAGCGGTAGTGCCGTTGAGCAAGCACAGCCATGGAAAGGATCCGAGTGTGTGAGAGAGGGCTGCTCCTGTGCCTGGGTTCTGTCTCAGCCCTGCTTGCTGAGTCCTTTTTTGTTGTTTTATGGAGATATTTTATTAATGTTCAATTTTGATACTTCAAACGAAAAGGATCATCACCAGTATGTCCCGTCTAGCAGTAAACATGAAATGCCATTTCACATGGTGGTATGCGAGTGTGGCTGGTGGAACAGGCTTCAGCTCCATGAAGTCAGTAGTCGCAAACCCATTATAAATAAAAATTTAATTACACTTGTGGGAGCTCGGCTTACAGAGCTCAGAAATCCATAATGGAGCTTGCTGGTAATAAAGGCCTGATCTGTTTGTTAAACTCCCCTGTTCCATCCCTTTCTTGGCCTTCTTTTATAAAGTGCTGGGAATCTCCGTGGAGTAAGAGCTGGTAAATGGAGCTGACTCTCTTGAGTTACAAAATGTATATCCTTTACATCTTTGGCTGTGTATCTCCCTTTTAGTTTAATAACCAAAAGAAAAGAATTAGGAAAATAGGAAAAGGCAAAAGTAGTGTTAGAAAACTAAAAGTCCTTCAAAATAGTTACTTTTAATAATCCACATTTATAGATGAGGGTTTTGCATACAGATAAATTTGTATTCAGATGAGCTGGCGATATAATGTCTGATACTTAAGTGAGCAGAAGCTGAGTGGATTCCATTTTCACGGAGAATTTCACGCATCATTTTTTCTAAGACGGATTTCAAAATTCAGTATAAAAGTGGAGGGAGCTGTGCTCCTTGTACATTCGGCATAGAAATAGTTTTCTGACTCTTATAGAGCAGGCAGACCTTTTTTATGGTAATAGTTCTTACTGGGAAAGGAAGCATTACAAACTCCTGAAAAAGTTAAATGTATTAAATGTTTAATGTACTTCTATCTGAATTATCAGAGGTTAACAAAATTTGTCGTAATACCGAGTCTTTTACAGTTAACTTCATTTATGTGCCACTAAATTGTCTTTTTCCAAAGCCAAATAGTGATGTGTCTGAGTTGGACTGTGATTGAATACAGAAAATTAAAATCCAGTGACAGAATGGATTACTGAGATAGCAATTTGAATTTTAAAATTACTTAGCAAGCATTTTTTCCTGTTATTTGTAGTGAAAACAGTCTGCTTAAGTTTGTTTAGTGTGTTTGACAACAGACAGTTTGATATATTGCTGGGCACAGCGGTAGGTTGGACTTGAGAGGTATTAGCTCTCCGTGTTTTGATTAATGGTAATTGTTTCGATGAAAAGGCATGTTTTACGTACAACTCATAGTTCTGGAAAGCAGAAGTCAACTTGCAAGATCCATAATCACTGTTCTGAGTTAGCATATAAAAAGGGCAAGGAGAGCCTGCCAGAGGAGCGCAGTAGGATTTTTTTTTTTTTGCTTTTTGCTTTGTATTGTAGTTAGAGACTGTTCCTTATGTCAGAATATAAATCTTCTGTTATTTATCTTTTGTTCAATATTTGAAGTTGATTTATGACACATTTCTGTATCCCATAATTTAGTTTGAATCCCATACTGAGGTGAAATTTCACCTGTCTCTAGAGTCGACTATGAAAGGAACTGGAAGCCACCTAGTGTAGTGTAGATTACAATTTTTTCCTGATTTTTCTCTAGTCTTGTTCTCTTGTTTTAAAAGAAAGCAATTTAGAAAACAATTAAAAGGTTTATTTTAACACTTCAGATTCTGTTGCTGTTTAAAACATTTTACATTTCATTAATGTACACAAACACAGGGGAAAATGATCATTTTTCCTTGGAGAAAATAAAGCGTGCTTTTAAGGGCCGATTGTCGTCAGCCTGAAAGCTGTCAGAATGCTGCCCTTGTGATGCCTTTCATTCTCATACCAGGTCTGTGCACATACGTGACATAGACGTGTGTATACAAGGTTATTGATAGGTAGAAATTAACTTTAAATGAGTGCCCTTCCCTTTAGCAAGAGCAAAGGAAAACTCCTTTTCTGTAAAGATTTGAGAAGGGTCTGGGAGAAAATGCCCTTACATGTTTCACTGTCCATGTTTTAAGAGGGTGAGAAATTAAAGTTGTGTAGGTGGGAGGAAGCGCTAGGGGAGATTTCCTGCGTTACTTCTCTCTTTTGCTTTTGCTACTAAAGAAGAGAGCTAGGCGGTATGGTAAGTGTACGGAGAATAACCTGAAAAGAGGCAGGAATGGCAGCCGTGTCTGTGAAGCCGACGCTGAGGGCCAGTATTTTTATAGTCTGCCCCTGCTTGCTACTGAAGCGTAGAAATGTTGAGTCTGTTGGGTCATTTCCTAAATGTTTATCCAAGAAGCTGAGTATGATATTTTAAAAATATTAGTCCTCCCCGATAGTAGCAGATGTCCTCCTGTGCATCTTTTGTATAACCCGTGTTCTTTCGTATGCTTGAGGGAAAGGGGTGGGAGGCAAAACCTGCAGTGCGGAGACTTGGGCTGCTATTTCTGTCTAAGACAGAATGACCGATCCTGCTCTATAGTTTCNTGTGCGTCTTTTGTATAACCCGTGTTCTTTAGTATGCTTGAGGGAAAGGGGGGTGGGAGGCAAAACCTGCAGTGCGGAGACTTGGGCTGCTATTTCTGTCTAAGACGGAATGACCGATCCTGCTCTATAGTTTCCTGAACTAAATGGATTGAAACGCTATTTGTCAGGTTGGGTATTCCAAGCAGAATTAAAATTAATAAGTGGTTGTCTCATGCACACCTAAGCCTTTCACATAAAAAAGGAATATAATTTTTTGAAAAAAATTCCCTCATAGTGAATAGCCATGTGTCATTGTGGCATCTTTTATTGAAAGGAACTTTATTTAAGTAGCATAAACTTGTTGGATGGGCTTCAATTAAATGATGATTTGTTAATGCAAATGCGTGGTGAATGACTGGTGGTACATCTGTCTCTTCATCCACAGGCCATTACTGTGCAGCGTTAGCACATGATTGTAAAAAACGAGAAATCATTATATGCAGGTAGTACATATTCAATCAGTTCTGACCTTATGTCTCTGGCGAAATAAAAAAGGTATATAATCTAAATGATACTTAATCTGAATAACAAAAACACAGCACTTTGAGTCTCCGTGACTCAGTCTGTTAGGTGAGGTCAGGTGATTGATGTTTCAGTACTGATGGTCACTGGTGCCCCAGTGGGGAAAGGCTGTCCCTTGAATGCTTTGTCATTTTTTTCCCCATGCATTCCTCCAACCAAATTGTGTTTCAAGTTCTGTTTTCATTCTGTTTTTCTTCTTGAAAGTGGTTTGTGGAGTTGCGGTGATGACCACCCGCATGAGCATGGTAAGCAGTGACAATTAATACAACAACAAAAAATTGGACAATTAGCTTCAGCTCCATAANTTCTGTTTTCATTCTGTTTTTCTTCTTGAAAGTGGTTTGTGGAGTTGCGGTGATGACCACCCGCATGAGCATGGTAAGCAGTGACAATTAATACAACAACAAAAAATTGGACAATTAGCTTCAGCTCCATAACTGTCTAATGAGCCATTTGTCAGTCTTTTGGTGAAATAAACTACTCTATCTTAATTCTCCGCTCTTGCAGCAAATAAATAAAAGTTATGAAACACCCGGGCACCAATAAAATATAATTTATTTCATAGAGCATGACAGAACTCTTTACATATCTAAAATGAACATGTTATTTACAAATGACTTGTGATACTCATATAAACCATGGATCTGTGTGCTAACTGCTTTCATTATAGAGACAGACATTTTTTTCTGATTGTTTAATCATTTAAATGTATCATTACTCCTAAAGGCATGTGAGTTAAAGTGACTCCTCCTGGTGTGCTTAACTCATGAGGCCAAAAAGAACTTCAGAAATGAGCTATTCTGCAGCTGAGATATTAAGAATTTACTGGAAAGGACAAAACAATAATTTTCATTTGGGAATCTCTCAGCTCTTTACTGATTATCTTCCTGCCCTCATTTATTTTTAGGAACCCTAGTTTCTCCAAAGTTTTTCATCATCACTAGATATCAATCAGACGAAACAACATCGTAAGCATCTTTCAAATTGTATTTTATACTAGGTTAAAAGTTGTAGTAATCACCATATGATGAAAATGTGACTGGAAAATTCACATTGAAAATGTGAAGGGTCATTCAAATAAAAGCCTAGATATTTGAAAACCAGTAATTATTTTAAGCGGAACAAGAATACACAAAATGCTGGTCAGAGTAGTATATACCATTATTCTAAAGTCTAATCCTTGAGGGGATTCCTAGGTGGCCCTAAGGTAAAGAATCTGCCTGCCAGTGCAGGAGACACAAGAGACGTGGGTTCAGTCCCTGGGTTTGGAATATCCCCTGGAGAAGGAAAGGTCAACCCACTCCAGTATTCTTGCCTAGAGGATCCCATGGACAGAGGAGCCTGACTGGCTAGAGTCCATGAGGTTGCAAGAGGTCAGGCATGACTGAGCTACTAAATAACAACATAATCCCTGAAACAGTAGTATCAGCATCATCATTGGAGATTATTATAAACGCAGGTTCTTCAGTCCCTGCTNTCATGAACAGATGAGCCTGGTAGGCTGCAGTCTATAGGATCACAAAGACTCGGACACACCTGAAGCGGCTTTGTGTGGGGCATGTGCAGTGTCATGTGAATCTCCTAGGCTTTCTGTTTCTGTGATACCAATTTCCACTTCTCTTTTTATATTTCTGATTTTATTTATTTGATTTTTCTCTTTTTCTTCTTGATGAATTTGACCTAAGGGATATCAGTTTTGTTTATCTTTTCAAAGAACAAGCTCTTAATTGGTGTTTTCTAGGTTTTTTGAGTCTCTATGACTTTTCTGATCCTAAGTTTGGGGTGGTGTTGTTTTCTAGTTCCTATAGGTGTGTGGTTAGGTTGTTTGTCTGAGATTTTCCTTCTTTCCTGAAGTCAGGTTGTGTGGCTGTAAACGTCCCTCTTAGAACCGCTTCTGCTGTGTTCCTTAGATTTCTGTAACCCTATGTTTCTATTTTCTTCGCCTCCACTTTAATTCCCCAGTGGCCCCTGGTTATTTAGTGCCACACTGTTTAGTTTCTACAGGTTTGTAGGTTTTTTCCTTTTTAGTAGATTTCTGGTCTCACAGCATTGCAGTCAGATCGAATGCTTGATCTGATTCAAGTTTTCTTAAATTTACTGAGACCTGTTTTATGGCCTAGAATTTGACCTCTCCTGGGAAAGACACAGAAAACAAACCTATGGTTACCAAAGGGGAAAGGGAAGAAGAGTTGTTCAGTTCAGTTGCTCAGTCGTGTCTGACTGTCTGTGACCCCATGAATCACAGCACATCAGGCCTCCCTGTCCATCACCAACTCCCAGAGTTCACCCAAACCCACGTCCATCGAGTTGATGATGCCATGCAACCATGTCATCCTCTGTCATCCCCTTCTCCTCCTGCCCCCAATCCCTCCCAGCATCAGGGTCTTTTCCAGTGAGTCAGCTCTTCACNTCGCTCAGTCGTGTCCGACTGTCTGCGACCCCATGAATCACAGCACATCAGGCCTCCCTGTCCATCACCAACTCCCAGAGTTCACCCAAACGCACGTCCATCGAGTTGATGATGCCATGCAACCATGTCATCCTCTGTCGTCCCCTTCTCCTCCTGCCCCCAATCCCTCCCAGCATCAGGGTCTTTTCCAATGAGTCAGCTCTTCACATCAGGTGGTCCAAATACTGGAGTTTCAGCTTCAGCATCAGTCCTTCCAATGAACACCCAGGACTGATCTCCTTTAGGATGGACTAGTTGGATCTCCTTGAGTCCAAGGGACTCTCAAGAGTCTTCTCCAACACCACAGTTCAAAAGCATCAATTCTTCTGTGCTCAGCCTTCTTCACAGTCCAACTCTGACATCCATACGTGATCCCTGGAAAAGCCGTACCCTTGACTGGACAGACCTTAGTTGGCAAAGTGAGGTAGAGCCGCTGCCAAGACGGAAGTTGGCCGTGTTACGCNTGACATCCATACATGATCCCTGGAAAAGCCGTACCCTTGACTGGACAGACCTTAGTTGGCAAAGTGAGGTAGAGCCGCTGCCAAGACGGAAGTTGGCCGTGTTACGCTCGGTGTGCTGACACGTCTGGAAGACCCAGCAGTGCCCACAGGACTGGCAAAGGTCAGTCGCCATCCCAGCTCCCAAGAAGGGCAGTACTGAAGAATGTGCAAACCATCGGACAGTTGCACTCATCTCCCGTGCTAGCAAGGTCGTGCTTAAAACCTTGCATGCTGGTCTTTAGCATTACGTGAGCCAAGAGCTTCCAGATGTGAGAGCTGGGTTTAGAAAAAGCAGAGGAACCAGAGATCAAACTGCCAACATTCGCTTAATCATAGAGAAAGCAAGAGAATTTCATAAAAACATCTCTCTCTCTTTTATTAACTATGCTAAAACCTTTGACTATTTGGATTATAACAAACTGTGGAAAGCTCTTAGGAGATGGGAATATCAGACCATCTTACCTGTCTCCTGAAATACCTGTATGCATATCAAGAGGCAACAGTCAGAACCCTGCATGAACAACTGATTGGTTCAGGATCGTGAAAGGAGTACAACAGGGCTGTGTGCTGCCAGCCTGTTTATGTTACCTGTACACTGAGCACATCAGGAGAAATGCCCGGCTGGATGAGTCACAAGCTGGAGTCAAGACAGGCGGGAGGAACAGCAACACCCGCAGATACGCAGATGACACCACTCTAATGGCAGAAAGAGGAGCTAAAGAGCCTCTTGATGAGGCTAAGGGGGACAGTGAAAGAGCCGGATTAAAACTCAACATTCAGAAGACTAAAATCATGGCATCTGGCCCATTACATCATGGCAGATAGAAGGGGAGAAGGCGCAAGCAGTGTTCCTCTTCTTGGGCTCGAAAAGTCGCTGTGAACAGTGACTGCAGCCATGAAATCAGAAGAAGACTGCTTCTCGGCAGGAAAGCGATGACGAACCTAGACAGCGTGTTGAAAAGCAGAGACATTACTCTGCTGACAAAGGCCCACATAGTCAAGGCTGTGGTCTTCCCAGTGGTCACATACGGTTGTGAGAGCTGGACCATAAAGAAGGCGGAGTGCCAAAGAATTGATGCCTTCTAACTGTGGTGCTGGAGAAGACTCGTGAGAGTCCTTTGGACAGCAAGGAGATCAAACGAATCTTAAGGGAAATCCACCCTGAATACTCACTGGAAGGGAGCTGAAGTGCCAGTAGTTTGGGTACCTGATGTGAAGGTGAGGTGAAGTCGCTCAGTCGTGTCCGACTCTTTGCGACCCCGTGGACTGTAACCTATAGGCTTCTCCGGCCATGGGATTCTCCAGGCAAGAATACTGGAGTGGATTGCCATTTCCTTCTCCAGGGGATCTTCCCCAACCAGGGATCGAAGCCGGGTCTCCCACATTGGGGGCAGACGCTTTAACCTCTGAGCCACCGGGGAAGCTCTTGTGAACCTGATCAGGGAACCTGATGTGAGCAGCTGACTAAGTGGAAAGTCCCTGGTGCTAGGAAAGACTGAGGGCAGAAGGAGAAGAGAGTGTCAGAGGATGAGCTGGCTGGATGGCATCACTGATGCAGTGGAGATGAACCTGGACAAACTTCAGGTGATGATGAGGGACAGGGCGGCCTGGCTGCTGCAGGCCACTGGGTTGCAAAGAGTCGGACAAAACTGAGCAACTCAGCGACAACGTGGAGTAAGCAGTTTGCTTCTTTCCAGGATACAAGCACAGAGACTGTGCAGTTGTGGTCCGTGCAGTGTCCTGAGCAACAACAGAGAGGAGTCTAACTGCACCCAGATTAAAGAAGGGGTCGGGTCCTCAGACACGTGCTCAGTGGAATACGTGCAGTCACAAAACAAGAGAAGCTATTTCTGTGAATGCTGGTTTAGAATATTTTCCATTTTAGCAGTCATGTTGTTGAATTTTAAAATGCACGATATAGTATCTCCCCATGTCTGTTTTTAAAAGGTGTCTAGGTGCCTAAAAATGCCTCTGTGTTATGGAAACACACACAAGAGTTACCTTTGGAAGGATAGATTCAGAGGGAAATTACTTCTCACTGTATGTCTCATACATGTTAAAATTACTTTTCACCTTGCAAACAAGCCACTCAAAATAAGCAAACTAATAACCCACACAGCTTTCTCTCTAATTACAGGACATAGAGGAATTCTGGGAGTGAAAACCGCAGTGAGGCAGGAGGCTGTGGTCAGAGTGGCATTTCTGCCTTGGAGACTGGAGATTCGTAGCTTCACAGACTAGCTCTCAGCCATAGTAGCTGCTAGCTGATGTGGAAAGGAAATGAGTGCTGTTGATGAAAATAAATTTGAAGTATTTTATGGGATGTTTTTGTGCTTCATATTTGAGTTGCTTTACGAGCAGATTAATTTATGAACATATTATGTACCATGATGCCCTCAGTAAGCTAGACTTCACTGAGTTTCTCTTCACTCTGTGAGCCGATATACAATCCTAGACCTCATAAGTCTTTCTAAAATCGGCTGACCAAAAGTGGCAATTAATTTTTCTTTGTAAGTTCTTAGTTCTTTATAGTTTCCTTAATGAGTTTCCTTGAAAGGAAGCACTCTAAATCTTGTAGGGTCCTGTAGCTGTAATTACCAGTGTATTGTAACTGGAGTACTCATGAAATTGCTGATCATGATTTATCAAAATAAGTCCTTCAGAAAGCTCCGTTTCTTCAACTCTGAAAAACTCCATGACCACACAGATGATCGCAAAAGTAGTTACCATGCATTCTGAATCCTGTGACTCGGACACAGATGTGCAGAGGTATTTTTAAAATATAAATCTGGGTTAGATGTCTTTGGGGACTTACAGAGTAGAATTCAAGAGGAATATGAAAAAGCAGAGGAAACTCTGAGCTTGGAGCTGGATGCATCCTCAGTCTGTTTCTGATTGGGGTGTATGCGGGCCTCTGCTGAGGCGTCTGTAACAAGTGGCTGCCTGCCCACCCACTCAGACCCGTCACTCTCTACTGCAGGGTGAGCAGAGTAACCCCCTGTCTCTGAAACATGCAGTTTCTCCACAGGTGATTCATTTCCACATGTGTTCATTCTAGAGGCTACTTGAAGAAATATTGCTCTTGGAGAGTTCAAGGCTCATTTTTAGATCATGTATTTGATAGTACGTCTAGAAATCAAGAAGCCATATAAGGCATGATATTTGCCATATCCGTTACAAATTATAGCATCTATGCATAAGAAATTACTTTTTTTTTTTTTTTTTTGCTTGGGTTTTTTTGTTTTTAAAAAATTA